>JAMXBB010000010.1:2507254-2517716 GCA_024138015.1 Lumnitzera littorea | reverse complement strand
TAGAGAGAGAAAAGTCCATTTTGAACTCTCCAAGGTACGACCATGTTAATGCCATATTTTTTATTTTCATATTATTTATGACCAAAATAAATAAATAAATGAAGAAGCACGGGCAGTCGTTGACCATCACCTCCCACTTGAGTGGTTGACTTCAAAGTTTTGAATTGGCTTTTTGAGGTAGGGCAATGTATATTCTGATTTTCAACTTATCCGTTACTTCCACGGAATTACACAGTTATTTGTTCAGAGAGAGAAAAACGAAAACAAAATGATTTAGTCATTTGAGTAAATAATTCATTGAAGCTTTCCTATTTACCTAAGATAGTGTTACTTACTAGTCACATCAAATAAAAATAATGGTATTATAACAGTAATCTTCTATTTTAATCACTTATTAAAACGTTAATCTTTTATTTAAATTTTTTAAAATATTTATCTTCTATTCGAATTTATCTTCAAACGTTGATAGCTCCAGTATAATTTTTCCATTAACATTTATAGGTTAGGGACAAGAATATAATATATTGTGAAATTAAAGTTCCTTATTATGCTATCCTTATTTGTGGAATCATAATAATTTTTAAACCTCATTTTCCTTAAGTTTACTCCTATAGCTATATAAACATTAGATGATGAACTAGATCGATCAGACCATAAATATTCGCTAATTCTAATGAATTGTTTAGTTTATCAAGAAAACTATTGTTAATAGGGATTAGTTATTACCTAAGATTTGTTGCTACCATAAATATGAATTATGTTTTAGTTGTATGACTCGCTATTAGTCTATTATCAAGGAATGACATTTTTAATATTTATGTCATATTTGGTAAACGGAAATGGAATGGACCCAAAATAGAATTATTATTTTGGGTTCCATTCTTTTTTTCTGTGATTGAAAATACATTTATAAGGTAAAATCGTAATTCTTTAAAATTAGCCATTTCGGCTTTAAGAGGATTCCATCCCACCTCATTAGTTGTTATTAATTAAAATTACATATGTAACATTAAATCTATTTATTGCATTTCATAACTAAGGGTGTTTTTTATAAATATTACTATAAACACATTCCATTTCATTTCATCTCAAGCAATTCCATTTCAGGCTTGTCCTCCATACCAAGTATGATCCAAGGGAATGTCATAATTAAAATAAGAAAAAGACCCTTGGTTAGCTTAATAGTTTATTTAAAATACATTTACACCTCAGAGTAAATTATTAATTTTTTTTTCTAATAAAGAGATGAGATTTTTTTTTTTTTATAAAAATCTATATATCAAATCAAATGTGTCTTAAAGGTATATCTATTCATTATGTTATTAGTATCAATACATTAAATGTTGCGCTTGTGAATAGGTAACGATTTTCTTAATACACATAGAAGTAATTTAAATTTTCAATATTGTTTAATCAAATTTATTTTTAATTTTTTTATTTACTTATATTTTTTTAAACCATTTTAGATACGTCAAGTCAATAGGCGATCCCAATCTGTAAAAGGGGATTCGCTTTGGTTTAAATCCAAGCTATGCCTAAACCTAACTGTGTATAAGGGAATTATGATGATAATTACCAAGCCCTATATAGGTCATATTTTCCATGATAAAAATTAGAAAAGGAGATTGAACTAAAGTGTAAGAATAAGTAAATAACAAAAGTAGAGTTTTAACTCCATAAATTAAACAAGATTTACAGCTTCATGTGATGGCTCAGCTTTAAACCTTGAAGATCTAATAAAGGGATTCAAAATGGAAACTTAATGATTTCAAACTATAGATAGACCATTTTTGGGCCTAAGCCTAAGTGCCTCTACTTACTTGGAAACCCCCAAGCACCACTTCAGATCGAAGGGCTCAGCTTCCTTTAGTAGCTCAATTGGCTCGATCTCCTTATAGGGTCACTTTAACCTAAGTTAAGAAACCTATTCAGGCTTCCCCAAGCACGCTTCCTTAGATCTTGCCTGATGGAGCATCATGTCCGCTCTATCTTGTACTAGCACAACTTACTCGGACCTTCCCTAAGTACCTTTCCATATTAACCTTCTCAAGTCCTTGGAGACTCCAACTAACATCCTATATGGGCCTGACCCCTCAGGCCGAGGCCCGATGACCCTACCATCCTTAGTCTATCTAGACCTAAAGTTAATGTACAGCACCAACCTAAACCTCCAAGTACATGCCAAGTGCTTAAGGTATGGCTCGAAGCTTCGACGCCTCTATTGCTTCCTCTCTCTCTCTCTCTCTCTCTCTCTCTCTCTCTCTCTATATATATATATATATATTAAATGCTTCTTGACATTCATGACATGGCCTCTACATTTAATTGCCCAAATGCCCATACCTCAAATGAGATAATCACCGTTCCCAAGGTCCACCAATAGGCAAGGTGATTTTTTCCTCTCCCCCACTATGCATACCTTTTTTGCACCAACCAAGCACGAGCTAATCCTAACTTACCACGTATCTTAAGCAAGTCAGCTCTGTGCCTTATAAATAAGACATGGAGCCAAAGGTACAAGAATGCCAAACTCTAAGAACCCTTACTTCACTCCTTTCAAACGTACAATTCTCTCTCTCTTTTCCTTTCTTTGCTAATTTAAATATCAGATAGCTCTCATTGTTTTATTTGCAGGGGGCTTTGTTGCATCTCTTCTACAACATATAGTGATCGGACCAGTAGATGACCCTCTCTCGGTGATCAATACATCACTACAAACATTCATAAAACTATCAAGTAACCTCTCTTGAATGGAATCTAAATATTAAACAAATGCAATGATTACTCATGCATACATGATAAATAGATATAATTATGACTTCTAAATAGAAAAGACAAATCAATTTGAAGATTTAGAGTAGGAAACTAGAATTTATTTTATGACCTTTAATAAAGCAAATAAAATACATAATAATTTTTGAAAACTAATATAAGATAAATATACCTATTAAGCTCATCGTAAAGATTATAAATATAATATTGGAGCCTCCTTCACCATCTACTTGAATAAGTAGAGGAATTCTCTGAGGTCACCTTATTCCTAAGTAGGACATATATTAAATCTCTCTATTTTCACTTCCAACAAAGTAAAGTAATTAAAACTTAGAAATTTATTTGTTTAATTTGATATTGTAATATAGGCCAAGACCTAGAAATCAAATCTAAATCTAAATTTAGAAATAAAATTAAACCTTAACCATAAGCCTTTTTTCCTCTTTTTAACAAACTAACCCTAATATTAAGGCACCTAGAATCTAAGAACTCCACATTGAATTAAGGAATTAATTTTATAATATACAATATATTAGCAATTAAACAAACTCTTAGGAAATTTGTAACAATAAATCTAATAAAAGGTCTAGCTATAATTTCCTTTACTTATGGTCAACCATTTCCTATTTAGTTGATCACTTGTTCTTTGGATTGAACCAAATTCCTTATATTTCCTTTTTAGCTTTAAACTCATTCTAAGCCTTTTGCTAGCATATCTTTTTACCTAATTAATTGGAACATGCCCTAAACCTAATTATTTTACCCAAAGATTTAACTAAATAATTTTAAGTTAAAATTTATGAAAATAATTGAAATACTTTTAATTTAGGAAGATTATGGACGAAGCAAGTCCAACTAAGTGGTTATTCTATGTTATTTTAATTAATTGTCTTTTGTTAGGCTTAATAAATCAACTTAGTCATATCTAATAGTTGATTGTTAAATTTTGTGTTACATGTGCTTGCATTGAATTATTAAACATTCTGAATATGTAGGTCATAGATCAAGTATTCATTGCCTATTATGGGTCAAATGTTCAAAATGAAGTAAGTCAATAATTAAATGTTAATACCACCTTAATTATGGATATGCGGGTTATCAATATGGCATACAGGCCAACGTGTGTAAAAAGAAGCTGTCAACAATTCATAATAGTGATAAGGGCTTTTACTTGTGGATGAAGTTAGTACACTAGAATACTAATGGTTGATATGAGCAATGACTCAGTATGAGATGATTATTAATATCGCGCATATGAATTTCAAGAATCATTGAATTTATGTGCTTCAATTTTTTGCTCAAAATGCTAGATTTATTTGTGCTTCCTACCTCCATAGAAATAACCCTTACTTAGTGTTGATAAGAAAATTTAGACATGAGTTCTTTAATCCCAAACTTAATTATTTACCAAAATGCCCTTCTATTTAAAACATATGTCTAGGCTCATAACCAATCTATTTAAAACCTGTTTAACCCCTAGCTAAGCTCTTCTTGAAGATGTAAACTCTCTCTAGTTCGGGTCCATCCATAAGAAGTTCCATATTGCCTACCTCAAAAGAGTAACTAACCTCTGGTAGGTTAGGTACTTGGCTTAGGAGCTCAATTAAGGATTGAAGCTCTACATGGAAGTAAAACCTAGCGCTAGGATGGAAAGTTTGCTTGTCATATCATATCCTTGTATTTCTCACAATTCATCATGTACTTTCCTTGTCCAGCAAGATTCATTCATATCTTGATTTCCTAAATTTTCTCCTGGACTTCGCTATAAATAGAGGTGATATCCACGTTGATAATGCATCTACACACATACATACTTTCTCTTTATTGCCATCTTGCTACTATCTACTTCTTACGATCACTAATTTAAGTATCGAAGTAACAATACTGAACAATACCCTAATATCCCTCACCTTGTTCTTTATAGGCCGAAGTCTAAGCACAACAACTAGTATTAATTATGTTATATGAAATGGTTGTGCCTTTGCTAATAATATTAAGTCACATGCAAATTGTCATGTAAGAAGTGTAATTATTTGATAGGCTCAACCCAAGCCAACCCATTTTTTTTTTTAGTGATTTTTTTTTTTAAAATTGAAGCTATTAAAAGATTAAAAGTCAGAGAGCGCAGGATTTTTCATATCATGCATGCCTTAACTAAACAACAAGGATATGAGAGGAACACTTCGAAACTCTTCAATTTACAGTGGATTGGAATGAATGAAATGAATCAAAATGGAAAAAGGACTAGAATAATAGATTATTTTCTGCTTTTGAAAAAGGCTCGTGAAATGAAATATATATATATATATATATATAGTATTAGCTTAAAATATCCTTAGTTATTAAATGTAATAAGTTGGTTAAAGATTAAGTAAGTAATTTTCAATTAATAAACAATTAATGAGTAAATAAGAATTACGATTTTATCATCTCAACTTTTAAAATAGGAATCACTCATTCATAGGAATCGCGTTTTTGTCTTTTAAGGACACTTCTAAGCATGAAAAAGAAAAACAAGGAACTTGAGAACGGCAATTTAATTTTGCTTTCATTCTCGCGTACTTGGATGGAGACAGGGAAGACTCTCTACCAAAATGCATGCATTTAAAAAGGCACAAAAGGAAAAGAATGGACGAAGTAAAATAGAAATTGAAGGTCTCTCGTGCGTCACGCCATTGAAGTCACGGGCAGACATTAATAAGTATGTACATCCAAAACTTAAGGGAATCAGTATTAAGCACCTAATCCTAGAAAATATGATGCTAGATTAAAGACTAAAAGCCCTAGAGCAATGACCAAATCCTAATTTTATAGTTGCAAGATTGATTTAATTTTTTATCTCATTTTTTATTTAATATTAATTAGATTTAAATTATTCAAGATACAATTAATAAATTAAATATGAGATTGAAGACCGGATCGATTTCGTAAGAAAATATAAATGAAAATGTAGAAAAATTTTAATTTTATAGTACGAGTAACAGGTCAGTCCACTGAACGTGAAAACTATATGTTTTTCATTTATTCAACTCCGTTTTCATTCATGAACCGGTTTTATTTTTCATGTCCACATCCATTTAATTATTTGAAAATTGATGAATTCTACCCGTAAGACAAGAATTTCAAATCCCCTGTGTGTTTTTTGTCGTGTCGTGTTAGTCGTACTTTTCTGCGAAGGATAAAAGAAAAAGAGAGTTGTTAAGTGGTTGTGTAATGTTGTGTATCTTAGAATTCAAAACCTAGCTGAATCCAGTATGACCCTACATGTAGAACCACCCACAAAACAACGTGCTTGTTGGTGAAAATTTTTAAGAATAATTTGAATAACAACAAAAGATCGTAGGAAGAAAAGAACCACGAGATTTTGACTTCCCAATGACTTATCGAAAATTTTTTCATCGTTAACTTTTGTCGTCTTAAACGTACGAAACTCAAACAGCATTCGGTTTATTAAGATAATATTTTTTTCCATTACAGCTTTGTACGGTTAGAATGGTAAAATCCTTATCTTAATTTTACGTGTAAAATTTAGGGTTATTAAATACTATAATCCTTCAAATGTTTACTTATGAAATTTACTGTATAGCTTCATAGTAAAAATGACATGATAAATTCAGGAATTAAAAATTTAATGCTTTTATTGTTTCAATGAGAGAACCATCTTTTTGTTTTTTTTTCTTGTTCAATTATATTATAATCTGACGATGGAAGATTTAAATTTAATTTATTATTAATATCTATATTATTAAACTATAAAAATGACTCAACGTTTTGTTTATAATTCGTTCATCGGTAGATTTATAAAAATTAATATAACGGAAGTTTAGTGGGATGTTGGGATCATCCCGTTCCGTGTCTCAATACAATTGCTAAAGTGCCTTTCCTTTTCTCATAATTCTCATATACAGTACATAGGACACGTGTTATGGCCTTCTAGATTCACTTTACCTTGATCTTCATTTATCATGAACACCCCGTTATAAACGCCTTTTTCTTGGTTCACGTCATTTCAACTTTAAAAGTGGATATTCTATAAATTTTCATATATTATTATTTTTAAATCCATGATAAAGTTGATTGTAATATTGATAGTTGTAGATTTAATTTGATTCAGAATTAAAAATAGAATTTAGAAAAATTAAAAACACCATTGTATCTCACTTCTAGGGTAATTGAATAATTCTATCCAAACTTGTATCTTGCTCAATGCTCTTTAATTGGATAAAATCTTCGAGTGGATATTAACTCGCATGGAAGTTCCAAGAATGATTTTTCTGCTTCTCCGAAATAGGGTACAAGAGTAATATTTTTATATTATTTATTAATCCATCCCTTAAAAATTATTAAGTAATAATAGTAAACATAATATAGTATTATATTAACATTAAGATTTTTTTCTTATATAAATTACGTTTTATTATATTATACTCTATGTATAATAAGTTTTTATTTTCATGCTTTCATATTTGCAAAGACAAGTTTCACCTCGTAATATTGTGATAGTATCTCATGATAGATTGATGATTATATGTAGTACCCTTAAATGTTAGGAAGAGAAACTCTAAATTATCGAGATATCTTTTGAGGGGATATAATGACTTAAAATATGTTAAAATTTTAAAATTAAGTAAACTCAAATTAAATCAATACTAAGATAGGTGACCTTTTAGAAAACTGTTATACTAAAATATAAAATTGTGTAGTGTTTTATGTCAAAACAAAGAATACACTGGTGAGAAGAGTTTTGATTGGATTATTACATTATACTAGTTGTAAAATCGTAAAAATACTAATAGGTTGCCTGGAATTTATATAAAAACTTTAACATCATAAAAATGTAATATATTTCACAGGATATTTTATGTTTTATAGGTTCTATTGTGTACAAATTTTAAAGTAGTTTTTAAATGTTACGAAGTAGATCTTAGTTTCAAAATGCAAGTAATGTCCATAGAGATTAACTATTAAAAGATTGACTTATTCAATCCTCTTTTTTTTTTTTTTTATTAGGAGTAAAAGGAATTTTAATTTTATTATAGTTTTTTTGTATTTCTTTTAGTTCGTTACTAATAAAATTAACAACATTTTTAGGGCTCTAAATTTATTACTATAATTTTTTGAATTTCATTATTAAGGGATAATATCATATTTAGTATCTAAACTTATACCAATTTTCAATTAACGATCAAAACTTTAAAACCATTGATTTAAGTACTCAATTAGACTTTAGATATTAACGACACTATCTATGTTAACTTGATCTAGACTCGGTCATTAGGCTAAACCGGCCTAAAATCGTCGATTCATGAATCAACTAAAGGTCAAATCGTGATCAGCCCTAACTAGTAATAATTTCGAGTCAATTCAATAAGCCCAACGTTTTAAGGGTCGGTTCGTTGGCCTTTGAACATGCTTCTTTTTTCTTTTTAATTTTACTATTTATATCAATAATTTTTAATTTTTTATCAATTTTCGAGTCGGTTTTCTTTGAAATAATAAGTTTTAATGTCACCTATACAATTAACTAATATTTGTAATTAAAATTTTACTCCATTTCAAAATAATATGTTTGTCCCACATAAAGTTGATATTAATGTAATATTGAAATAATGAGTGATGTCAAGAAAAGTGAGAAAAGTTACAACAGATAAAAAATTTTCTTCGGTAGCGGAATTTCAAACTACAGTAGAGAAATAAAACATAATGCAACTACTAATTGTAAATCATTATGGAGAAATAAAATTCTCTCTCTTTTTTTTCCTTTAATTTTTTTTAAAGGAGATAGGAATTTTTTGCATTTGATAAAAAAGAAAAGGGGTCAAACCGACTGATTCAATAACAGACCAACTTGCTAGTTCAACGAGCCTAAACGGTCGAACCGCCTAGGCCCTTAAGGTTCAACGATTCAAAAGTCAGTTCAGGCCTATCTTGAATTGAGCTGAAGTGGTTTCAAGCAAGCTCATAGGTAAAAAACAGTCTAGAAATGGGTTTAACTCCATCTAAAGCCATGGCTTCTTTCTTCTTTCTTCTTTTACCATATATTGACTAGCATGTGTCCCATATTTCACTAAAGATATCCACATGGCCGTCTAGATAAATAATAATAATAATAATAATAGCATATTACTATTTTTAGATTGTCATTTTTGCTACAAGATGGCTACATAGATGTCTAAGTGAAATTTCCTCATTAAATTAATCACATAAAACATGTGGTAATTTATAAGTTGGTTAAAAAAGCCAATTTGACGGATGGAGCTAATATAGGTAATGTTGCTAACCTTGAAAAGTGCAATTGGATACTAAAATTAAAACTCTAAAAGCTCATGTCCAAAGTTTAGGGATCAATTGCAATATTATCCTTATCACTTATGCAAATATACATCTGCTTTTTGATAAACAAAGCGAGTCAACATTATCCATATATTCACAATTTGCCTAATCTCTTTTTGTTAAAAGTATGAAGTAGCTAAACCTAAAACATGATGTATGTTGCTTTTATACATGACACAGTGTGCAATGAGAAATCACAGTATAAGAGAGTAAATAGACTTATATTATTTCATAAGATATTAAATACAACTAAGTCATAGAACATTTCTAGTCATAAAACCCAAAAACTAATAAGGAAATAAAATAAAATCTAAGCCCCACAAAATTAGGAATCAAACAAAATCAAGATAAGTTCTTAAACAAACATTGAATCTTTCATAGCTCGGTATGCAATAAAAACGTCTGAATTTGATTTCCTAAAAGGCTCCAAATGGCAAAACCATTTGCCTTGTAACAAAGTAAACTCAAACTAGTCTTCTTTGATATGTTATAAGCTTGTAGTTCTCTAAGTATGAACTGTTATGGCAATTCAAAATTGACTGATATATAATCATAATTGCACTTCTAAACCCATGACTTTTGGTTGCTTCTCACCGCCTCTAATTGGCTTTGGGTTAACTTATGACCTTTTCTCACTCTAATTCATGCCACCACGATCGGTTTTCCTCTTTACCTTCTGCTGATCCAAGTGTTCCATATACTATAACTCAAACTCATCCGTATTAAGACACCACCAACATGTCCGATGTCAACTAAAGGAGTTAGTTTAAGTACTAGCTTTGGCAACAAACAGTTATATTAGGTACTAAAATTAGCATCCAAAAGTTCAGATTATTAATTGCAAGGCTCAAAGTTCAGTTGCTAAATTGGACATTAACTCAATATATATCTGTTTATATATATGTACATATATATATATATATATATTATATAACGAAATTTAATGAGAATATCAAATTTGGTATTTAAACTTTTAACAGATGTTACAATTAATTATCTCGAACTTTTAAAGTTGCTCCCCAGTTCAAGTTTTCAGTGTCATTACACTACCTCGTCTAAGTTCATCTACTTACCTTTGTTTAAATGGATATGGATATCTCAGCCAATCAGAGAATATCACTTGTCACAGACCATTAATTTAACCAACTTAGAGCTAACTAAGATACCATGTGGGGATGGAGATTGAGCCAACGATCCATCCGTGTTTTAGGGGCTTTTCAAATTAGGATTTTTTTTTTTTTTTTTTACACCTTTTTCTCAATCAAATCTTTTAGATTTCTTCTCGGTTCTTCATCCTAGAAGCATTTCCTTTAATTATTTCTGCCATTTTCATTGTGTTTTTCTAAATTTGTATCCG
>JAMXBB010000010.1:1781604-1863933 GCA_024138015.1 Lumnitzera littorea | reverse complement strand
AAAAGACTCTGATTGTAATCCTTACCCTTGGACGTGAAATGTTGTATAATTACTGTTGTAGTACTAAACTACAGATTGTATAGAACAAGTATTTTGTTAAAGCTCTACCACAGGTTTGGATATTAACAGATGTCAGAACAGACGTTTCAAGCTGGTTGAGTTGTGCGCCTTGTGTAAATTGCGTCTACGATAGCAGCTGTGAGGTCAGCTTCTATCTTAGATTAGTTTACACGGCGGGACTGTTATGACTCTTCTTGTTCGGGGCATGACATAACCTACATCAGACGTTTCGACATCATGTTTCAGTGCTTTGAACAAAGAAATCAACAATTGGTAAATAACTTGCCCATCTTAAGAGCTATGTTAGAAGAACGCCTGGAGCACATGGAGCGTCTTGTTGAGCAGTATGTTGAGCAGAACAGGGAGCTTCGCACTGGCCTAGACTAAGCGGAGCACTGCAGTGTGCAAACTCACCACCTTAAAGCTTCAGATGCTAGCATTAGGCGAGATAACATCCAGTAGTAGCAGCAACAACAACAATAGAATGGCAAGAATCAGCAACTTGATCCATTATTTCATCAGCAGCTAATAAGGTCTACAGCAACTTGCAATTGAGCTCTGGTTGGCAATGAGCAGGAAGCATATTTGCAAGGAGTACAGGCTCATTTTGCTATACGACGGGCTCACCCGGCAGACGATAACAACTTGAACGAGCTTCATGTAATGGTTAGGCGACTCTTCAAGTAACAGGGGATCAAGCCTGCTGGTGATGCCAGGTTAGTCATTTACCATAAGAGCCCCCAAGATGAAGTGCTTCCCCTTAATGGCAAACTTCTATCCCTGGACCAATATGATGGTACGGGCGACTTCGAAGGCCATTTTCTCCACTTCCACACCTTCATGAACCTTTACAATTATGGGGATGCCATAATGTGCAAGGCTTTCTCAAGCATACTAAGGAAGGCAGCACAGATGTAGTTTAACCACCTCCTCGATAATTCCATTAGCTTCTTCAATGAGCTGGCTAGGAAGTTCAACCTCTATTTCAGGGTTAGTAAGCCCCCATCCAAGGACACATTATCTTTGTACCTAGTAAAGCAGGGTGAAGGCGAGTCCTTGTGCAATTATGTGGCCCGGTTCAATAACGCCATGGTTGAGATCCCTCAGCTAGACGAGGGAGTTGCTATCCACACCGCCTAATTCGGCATCTGATGATCGGGAGATTTCTTTCAATCTTTTGCGTAGAGAAAGCCAAAGACCCTAGTTGACTTCTGGAACAAAGCCTAGAAGTATATTGACCAAGAAAACAACATTCACGCCAAACGTGATGTTGACTAAGAAAGGTTAGGTAGAAAGCAGGACAAGGAGAAATTGTCCATAAAGGATTGCTTCAGCAGTAGGTTTTCGAGTAGATCAAATGGGGAGAGATCAAGGAAAAAGAAGTGCTGGGCTAAGTACGATTCGCTCTCAGCCCCCATTTATACCTAGTACACACCCTTGAATAGTCCGATTACCCAAGTCAATTTTGAAGTGAAGCACCAAAACTTGCTCCGGAGGTCGTATAAAATGCAGGGGAATTGATAAGTGTAAATTACTTTACACTTTCAAAGCATGTTTAGGCATAGAATTAATCATAAATGTGATTTAATTTTGTAGATTGGGTACTTAATTGAATAAAATAATGATTTCAGGTAAGTCACGAGTAAAAGGAGGAAATATACACTAGAATAACAACTTTCAAGTTAGTTACGGTCGTGAAGGAGAAGAAATAAGTATATAAGCATCAATTACGGGCATGATAGTGAAGCAATGAAGAATCCACTTTTGTCACGCCCTTAATCACAAGCATGATTAAGGGAAGTTTTGTCAATCCCCCTATCAATTACGGTCATGATTGAATAGCAGAAGGACAATCATGGCTATGGTCACTAGCGTAATGAGATTTCATAATGCGACGAGGAGTTCATCGCTTCAATAACAGCTGTGATTAGTGAAGAATAATTCTTTTTGAGACTATCACGCCTCGAGTTACGGGCATGATAGGAAGAGGCACAATTGTTCTTTTTAACCTTTTCACATGAACTACTACATGAGAAACATCAAGTGGTGCTGTAAAGGGGTAAATTTAAGTCTTTTGATGGGGAGAATATAAAAAGCTACCGCAACTGGTGGAAAAAAAAAGGTTTTTTTTTTTTTTAGAGATCAAATTTTAGGAGAATAGACATCAAGTGGATCAAACGCCATTTGCAGAGACACACATCCATTCACCCTTTTTATACCAAGTTTTCTATTGTATAGTTCTAAGTGTTATACTGTATACTATTCCCGGAATTACTCGAGAGAGATGACTGGAGTTCTTTGTTCGTATATTCATCAGACTTCTTCATTGGAATAAAAGGGTTTTTTTTTTCTTTTCACTTATTCCATGATTCATGTCTGTATAATTATGTTTCATATTAGTTTGTATTATTATTTCATCATGTATGAGTAATCTGTTAAGACTTGCTGTGTTATTAGCATGATCAAGTGTTTTAAAAAGTAATTTCCTGACCTTTTTTAATTCCGATGAATTGCAATTAATGAATTTAAGTGTAGTGTAGTGCATGACATCGACTTAGGATAGATTTCAATAAAATATGTTAAGAGATAATTCTATTGAAAGGATCTTGCTCATTGGAACAATTTACTCCTGATAATAGAGATATTATTAAGAAAGTTGTTGCGTCTATAGGGGAGTTGATACATGAACATGATGAAAATGCAATCCTTGTTGGCTATTAATTAGGAAGAGATTCAATAGACACAATTAGGATTAGATGTAAGTAATTCTGAGAAGAATACTTATATACTATAATTTCTCGCAGTTAACAAGTATTAGGATGAAAGGTATTTTGGTAAGATAATGCTAATTGATGAAACAAATCTACATGTTAAGTGTATTTTCACAGTTTTCTCATAATCATTGTTTCAATCATTTTAATTTGTGGATTAGTGTAGTTTAGTTAATAATTAGAGTCTTAATAATCAGTCACTTAGTAAGTTCGACTACTAGACAATAGGAAAATTATTAAGTACTGGTGTTTGAGCCATTTTTCCCTAGTAGAGACGACCCTATACTCATCTATGCTATAAAACGATAGAAACACTTACCTGTTGAACTGAATTAAGGATAGGATGTAGGTTTATAAATTGTAAAACTCGGAAGCTCTGTTTAGAGGCAATCAGGAACCCTAGCCATTGAAACTCTGACAAATTTTTCCAGTTTCATGATGACTACGACCATACCACCGAAGAGTGCTTCCAATTGAAGAATGACATTGAATATGCTATCCAGTACATCTTCTTTGACCAATATGTAGACCATCGGAGGAGTGACGATCATTCGGACGATGATGCAGATAGGGCACTTCGGAGGTAACCGACTGAAGATGTCTGTACAAAGCAAAATAACAACTGTCGCAACGATTACACCCCTAATGGCATCATAAACAT
Organism: Lumnitzera littorea; assembly: GCA_024138015.1. Lineage (NCBI taxonomy): Eukaryota > Viridiplantae > Streptophyta > Magnoliopsida > Myrtales > Combretaceae > Lumnitzera > Lumnitzera littorea. Next base: position 1,860,441 of record JAMXBB010000010.1, on the reverse strand, counting down.
GATCATGGGAGGGGCCTTCCCTTGGGAGTCGGTTGAGCACAAGCAGCTCGGTTAATGCCCCATCAAAGGTGTTGGTAGTAAGGGAGAAGAGACACAAGTTGGACACGTTCATCTCCTTTTTTTACGCCGACCTTGAAAGGGTTGATACACCTTACCAAGACGCCCTAGTGATTGGGGCAAGGATCTCAAAATTTGAGGTCCTGAAGATTATGGTGGATACTAGTAGTTTCACTGATATACTCTTCCTCTATACATACGACAAGATGAGGAAGAAGCTACTAATAAAGATGAAGCCATACCACCACAATCTGATCAGCTTTAACAGTAGTATGGTTTGAGCTAAGGGTATCATCACACTAGACATAGAACTTAGTGATGCTGACCATGTGGCACAACGACTCGTAGAGTTCGTTGTGATAGATTGCCCCTTACCTTACAATGCGTTCTTGGGAAGACTAAGCCTAAACGCATTTGAGATGATCACATCCTCCTTGCATTTGAAGGCTAAATTCCTAATCTTAATAGGGGTAAGAGTATGCAAGTGTGATCAGAAGCTCTTACGAGAGCTATATGTTAGGGCGGCCAAAGGTGATGGCATTTTCGCCTTAGAAACAGACCCGTAAGAGAAGCCGGTTGAAAGGGGCGAGCCCGGAGAAAAAACAGAAGATATACAAATTAGCACCTTACTCGAACAAACCACAAAAGTCAGGATTTAGACCCCAGCCGAAGTGAAGGATGAAATCATTGTCCTCCTGGAGGCAAATTCGGATAGGTTTGCTTGGTCAGCATTGGATATGTTAGGGATTTCCTTCGACCTGGTGACCTATAGCCTCAACATCAACACTACTACATGGCTTGTCAAACAAAAAAAGAGGTATTTTACTCTAAAACGATAGGCCACAATTGAGGAGGAAGTGCAGAAGCTACTTATAGCTGGCTTTGTGAGGGAAAAAAAAGTACCCGATGTGGCTAGCAAATGTAATACTAGTTAAAAAGAAAAATGGGAAGTGGCGCATGTGTATCGATTGTATCGACCTTAACAAAGCCTACCCCAAAGATTTTTCCCCCCTCCCTAGGATCAACCAGCTCGTCGATTTTATGTCAGGATACGCTTTGTTGAGCTTTATAGACACCTTCTTGGGAGAGAACCAAATCAAAATGGACCCGAAGGATGAAGTCCATACCTCTCTCTTCATCGATTATGGAACATATTGCTATACCGTGATACTGTTTGAACTAAAAAACGCAGGGCTACATATCAATGAACGGTGACGAAGCTATTTAAGCCCCAGATCGGGTGTAACATAGAAGTGTACGTCGATGACATGATTGTTAAGAGCTAGAAGCCAGTCGATCATGTTAGGGACCTTCAGGAAGCTTTTGATCGAATGTGCATGCATAACATGAAGTTAAACCCTCAAAAGTACGTTTTTGGCGACGGCTCTGGTAAGTTCCTTGGATTTCTAGTCATACAGAGAGGTATCGAGGTCAACCTTGAGAAGATTACAGCTATTAGAGGAATGAAGCCTCCAACCTCGGTTCGAGACATACAGAAGCTCACTAGTATAGTGGCTACCTTGAGCAAATTTATCTTAAGGAGCACTAATAGATGCATTGAGTTTTTCAAAATCCTTAAAAATTCGAAGGGTTTTGAATGGACTCCTAAGTGTGCTACCACCTTTCAGTAGCTCCAAGACTTCCTCACTTATCTACCGATCCTCTCCAAGCCTATTTAAGGGGAGGACCTATTTTTGTACTTGGTTGTAAGTGATTGAGTGCTCTCCTTTATACTAGCCATAGCAGAGGGAAGGGAACATAGGCTAGTATATTATGTTAGCCATATACTGCATGGGCTCGAGGTCAGGTGCACTCGGCCAGAGGAATTCGCGCTAGCCGTCGTCATCATTACCCAACGACTGAGGCCTTACTTCTAGGTGCACTAGGTGATCGTATTCAGAACCAACCATTACATACCATGCTATAGAAACTTGATGCATTTGGATGGATGATGAAGTACGTGGTGGAGTTGAGCGCATATGGAATACAGTATTGGCTACAAAAGGCCTACAAGGCACAGGTACTTGTCGACTTCGTGGCAGAGTATACAAGAGAGAAGGAAGCACCGTTGGGCAACAATAAATTGGTATGGACTCTCCATGTTAATGAATCCTCCACTTCGGTAAGCGGAGGCGCAGTCTTGGTTCTAACCAACATGTACTAGGTCATTATTTGGTATGCCCTTAAGTTCAAATTTGATTCTAGTAACAACGAGTCTGAATATGAGGTGCTTATAACCGGTCTCAAACTTGTCAAGGAGATCAATGCTGAGCAGTTGTGGATCTTCTTGGACTCCATGTTAGTTGTCCAGCAGGTCCGAGGTGATTATGAAGCAAGGGATGAGACTATGGCTAAGTACCTCAAGAAAGTGAAGAGTCTCCTAGGAAAATTCCCTTTGTAGGACATCTTAAGGATCCCCTGACTGGAAAATTCCACAGTAGAATAGCTATCCAAGCTGGCCTCTACTGGCATACAAAAGCTCAAAGTGAAGGACAGTAAGATCTTTATAGAGTAACTTTCGGAAAAGAGTATAGCCCCTAGCTTGGTTGAAGTTTTGGAACTGACCATGGCGGTACCTAAATTGAGCTGGATGGATCTTATCTGAAGCTACTTGGAGTAGGGTACGTTGCCGGAGGACAGGAAGGAATCGAAGAAGCTTCGGTATCGTGTTACCAATTATACATTGATTGATGGCGTCTTATATCACAAGGGAGTCAGCTTCCCCTGCTCTGATGTCTCCGAGAAGAGGAAAGGGTATGCATCATGGAAGAGTTGCAAGCTGGAGTATGTAGCAACCACATTCAGTCTTAAGCCCTCTAATTATGAGTACTACGGCTTCGGTATTATTGGCCCACCATGAGGCAAGATGCGAAGGCTGTAGCCCAGAAGTGCTCGTAATGTTAGAAGCATACCCTAATCAGTTACACGCCGAGCACCATACTTCAACCCTTGACTAGCCCATGGCCATTTGCATAGTGGGGGATTGATATCCTCGGTGCCTTCCAAAAGCATCAGGGGGACGGCAGTTCATAATTATCGCTGTGGATTACTTCACGAAGTGGGTTGAGCCTAAAACAGTAGCTAGAATCATTGAGAGAAGTGTTGAATCTTTTGTTAGAAACAACATTCTCTCTTTGTTCAAAGTCCCCTATGAACTCATCATAGACAATGCCTAACAGTTTGACAACCCTAAGTTCATGGATTTTTGCGCCAAGCATCACATCACCCTGGATTTCACCTTAGTCGCTCACCCCCAATCAAATGGATAGTTCAAGGCAACCAACCGGGTCATTTTGGATAGCCTGAAAAAATGCGTAGACTGATCTCAAGGCGCTTGGGCTGACAAATTGCCCAATGTCTTGTGGGGGTACATGACTACCTACCATACATCTACAAGCGAGACACCCTTCCACCTTACTTTCAATTCGGAAGCGGTCATCCTAATCGAGCTTGAGCTCCCGAACATCAGGACCCCCAAAGCTTCGACACCACCCTTAACAACTCTCTGTTGTAGGCGGGTGTTGATATCATCTAGGAAATTAGAGACCTTACTGCTGCTAAGGTGACTGCATACCAATACTGAGTTGCCTAGTATTATGATCAGAAGGTCTAACATAAGGAGTTCATGGTTGGTGACTTAGTATGCCGAAAATTAGAAGCCATAGGCTCATGAAAAGGGCAAGGGAAACTAGCCCCCAATTGGGAAGATCCGGTAAGAGTCAGAGAGAGACTGGGCAATGGAGATATAGGCTGGAGAAATTGGATGGCGAGCTTATCACGCGTACATGGAATGCCAATAATCTCCATCTCTATTTTGATTGAAATTTTTATGTACAGCTTTGCTTTTGATTTTGTAAAAATAAAAGTTCAATTGATTGCTTACTTCCCCCTCTTTGTTTCTCTTGCCTTACGAGCCTCCGAAGGGATATGGATAGTCAACACTGGGCAGGTTGGAACACCACTAACTTGACCCCTCTTAGGGTAACCTCAGTAAGGGTAAACACCCCTTGTACGAAGGAGCTCCCATACAATAGGCAGGTCAAAACACCGTCAACCTGACCCTCTCTTTGGGTAACCTTGGTAAAGGGAAACATCCCTTGTACGGAGGAACTCCTACACAATAGGTACGTTGAAACACCATCGACTTGACCTCCTCTTAGGGTAACCTTTGCAAGGGGAAACACTACTTGCATGGAGAAACTCCACCGACTTGACCTCCTCTTAAGGTAACTTCGGCAAAAGTGTAAACACCTAATTTTTGCTTGCCCTTCTATAGTCTTAATTTTTATTTTTACAAAAAGGGTCCTAATTAAAAAAAAAATAAAAATTAACAAATAATGAAAATACCAAAAAAAGGAGAAAAGGAAAAATTATAAAGATTTCGTAGATTTTTAGGAAGTAATTTATATTAGGAATAATTAGTTTAATATTAGTTTTAATTTTAGTTTAGTTAAAAATTTTTAGTTTAGAGATTTAGATAGTTTAAATATAATTTAATTGTAATAAATGTTAAGAAACAGGTCAATGGCCTAATGGATAAGTAGCGGAGTATTTAAGTGGATTTAGTTAGTGGTCACGGGTTCAAGTCTTAGCAGACACCTATGTCTTTATTTTTCTATCTTTGCAAGTTTAGCTAAATCAGATTTGAATTTAGTTTAATTAGATACATTAGATATAATAGGATTCGATTTGGGCTTTATAAAAGAAAAAGAACGATGGTCCTGACTCTCCTGGCAGTAGCAGCGAACGTCTCCTCGTCCAGAATCCGAGTTTTCCGATCTGGACGCCACACAACCCGACGGATACAACATAAGTCTGACGCCATCAACAATCCCCTGACGCTAGCTCCGTTGCCTGACACAATGCCATACAAATTGAAAACCAATCGGCCCCTCAATCTCCCTGGCCGTCCGAAGTCCTACAACACCATACCGAAGTCTTCGCACACGGAATTCCATGCACTTCACAAATCCACGCTAAACTCCACTGCACGACTCTGCCCCCACTGATCCGAACAAGCAGCAAAGCTAAATACGTGTTGACGTTGAACATGAATCAAAACCAAAGTCCGTACCATGACGTTTGAATTTCCAAGAGAATCCACCGACGTTTAATCCTACTCCAATCTCCACATCCACCGATGCAATCATGAACACGACCAACTGAATGTTGCACGGTGGAGTGTCTCCTGAAGCGAATACGCCAAACATCCACAATGTGGCTTCACCAAACGCCCATGTACCTCCCCATAAACACTAACGCATTGGCTCCCATAAACACTAACAGCTGTACACTAAGTGGCATTATAGACAAAACACGCGCAGCGACAATCCTACTGTAGCACCGATACACAACACTCTACGGCCTAACACCCACTACAGCTGCAAGCAACTCCATTAACACCCACTACAGCTGCAAGCAACTCCATTATTACATAGGGAACAACAAGTAAGGCCTGATTCTCTTTCTTTTTCTTTTTTCGTTATATTTATTTATTTGGTCATTTAGTTATTATTATTTTGATTAGTTAGCTAATTAGGTTTATAACATATGACACATATATTTACATATATTAGTTTAGTTGTTTTTAGTATTAAGTTTTTTTTTTTAGAATTCCTTACATAGAAAGTTTTTTTTAATAATAAATTTTCTTTTAAAACAAAAATAGGATTGTTAGAGTATTTTTTATAAAACAATAACACTTAAGAGTTAGGACCCCTTTAGATTTTTTTCATAAATCGAATAAATTAAAACGTAAACTTGAACGGTTTTCAAAATTAAAATAAATCAACACACTAAAGTTTATTTTTGAAAGAACTACGATCGTCTGATCTCGGCTAGCGGGTACGTAGGTACCTTCGGGGCGACGATAAAATATGTAATTTTTCTAAATTAAAAAATCATTTTGATATTGATAAAATAAAAAAAAATCTTTAATTGACTGCTTTTCTATGGTTAGACATTTTTTCCATAGTTTAGATGTCTTTTTCATAGTTTAGATGTCTTTTCTATAGTTTAGATGTTTTTTTTCATAATTTAGATATCTTTTCTATAGTTTAGATATCTTTTCCATAGTTTAGATGTCTTTTCCATAGTTTAGATATCTTTTCCATAGTTTAGATGTTTTTTTTCCATAGTTTAGATGTCTTTTCCATAGTTTAGATGTCTTTTTCATAGTTTAGGTTTCTTTTTTATGATTTAAACATTTTTTCTATGATTTAGATATCTTTTCTATGATTAAGACATCTTTTCTATGATTAGGAATTTTTTTTTCTTTCTTTTTTAATGTTTTAAGCATCTTTTCTATATAAAAGTTTCATCATGTAGAACATTACATATTTCATAAAATCTTTAGGGTTTCTCTTGAAAATAAAAAATTATCACTTAGTTGTTTTTAAAATAAAAATCTTAATTTAGCGCTTTTCAAAAATTAGATTTTTAGGTTTTTTTTTTTTATGTTAGGAATAAAAATTAGGCTAGGGATTTTTCTTAATAAAAATAAAATGGTTAATAAAAATGTAAATTCAACCAATCATTTTTTATAAAAAGAACCAACCTACTAAAATTTTTTTTGAAAGAACTACGATCGTCTGATCCCGACTAGCGGGTACGTAGGCACTTTCGGGACGACGATAAAATATGTAGAAACTTAAGTTCTTTTTATTTTATTTTAGTTATTTATTTTAAATATTATAATTAGAAAAATAATCCTAATTTCGGTAAATAGATAGTGGTACCCATTAAGGGTTTAATAGGTTAGCTCCTGAACTCGGAACTCTCTGGTTCTTCATTCAAAATTGAAATCAAAGACCGGTAGCCAAATCGTAATCAATCCACCCAATTGATTACGGTTTCTTTTTCTTTTCCCGACTCCGGTCGGGTGGCGACTCCAAAAATTATTTTTAATAAAAAACCGGAATTTCTCAATTTCTTTAGTTGAGGATTAATATTAAATGGGTAAGGGTTTAGTATTAATCAAGAAATGAGAAATTAATATAAATAACAGAAAAACCGGAAAATCAGACTAGACAAAGAGGAAACACCCTTTGCACAGAGTAACTCCTAAGTATTGGGCAGGTTGGAACACCACCAACTTGACCCCCTCTTAGGGTAATCTCAGCAAGGGGAAATATCCCTTGCACAAAGGAACTCCTATGTACTGGGAAGGTCAGAACATTACCGATCTGACCCCTTATCAGGGTAACCTCGTTAAGAGGAAATACCCCAACAAAACCTCGACAAGGGTCAACAAAATTTAAAGACAAATAGAGAACAGTGAAGGACGATTGGAAAACATTCATTTTTTTCCTCTATGGATGTAATTATGGTTAGCATTCTGGCCTTAATTACATTAAGTTAGAAAAAAAAAAAAAAAGAACCTTGCCCGCAATGATCCCAAAGTGTGATTAACCATTTCTGTTTGGCCATCAATTTTAGGGTGACAGGAAATACTGACTAGTAGTTTGGTCCTCATTTGATGCCATAAGGACCTTTAGAAATAGCTTAAGAACTTTGGATCTTTATCAGAGACTACACTTTTCAGTACGCCGTGTATCTTTACAATCTCTTTCAAGAAAAGAGAAGTAATAGCCGAAACATCATTAGTTTTGGAACAGGGCATAAAGTATTCCATTTTGCTAAACCGATCTACGACGACCATTATAGAATTTTTGCCTCAAGTAGTTCGTGGTAGTTCGAGAACAAAGTCCATGCTTAATTTAGTCTACGACTTCGTCGGAATAGGCAAAGGCATTACTTTCCTTTGTTCGGCCCGGTACTTAGCCTTCTTGTACATAGTACAACTTTTTGACCACTTGATGCACATCTCTCCTGTCACGCTCTGAAGCGGTAGAGTTGTAACAGCTCCACCGTATAAACCATTCTAAGATAAAAGTTGGCCTTACAACCACTATCTTAGACCTGATCTATACAAGGCGTTCACGACTAACCCACTTTGAAGTAAACAATTTGTAATTTAAATAAATCATTTACCTAAGAAAGTGAGAAAATATATATATATATACACTATAATTCAGTTATTACATTATTCAAAAATGAGAAATTCTAAAATAAAAGCTTAGACCTTAAGAATATATGTTTGTTCTTCAAATATTTTTCCTCACTTCCTAGGATCTAGCAGTTGTTAGCTTCAGAGTAGTTGTATGCCACTTCTTAACTGGCACCTGCATGATGTCTATAGGGATGTGAGCAACCACAGCTTAGTAAGTTAGGATGGAAGACTTAAAACTATACCATAAATATAACAAGGTTATCAATCAACTTATTAGGTACAATGCATGTTCAAGCAAATGCCATCGCACGATGTTATCTGGCCCGTTGTGAGATTAGAGAAATTGCGCCTGCTCTAATCCGGGTTGAGGAGTTGCTGTTAATGCAATAGCTCACGACCAAACTTAGGCTTATGCAATGGAGACATGGCTTCTCCTGCGACTACCTTCGAACTATTGACTTTACCCTCGCTGTGACCTCCTCTCCTGTCACTTAGTTCAACTAAGGATGAAGAAAGGGACCATTTTACAATCCTGCGCTATTCCTTTCAAAGGGGTTGGTATTTGGCCGGAGAATCATAGGTTCCCCTAATGGGTTACCATGTAGGTCCAATTATGATTATAGATCGTATATTTGATTAGGTCCAATTTAGGATAATCAATCATTTTACACAAATCATACAATACAAGTCAGAACAACAGATAGAATCATAGCATCACTCATAATCAAGTACATGCACACAATCAACTATTTAACAAGCACAACCAAGCATAATCTCAATGCTCCAAAATACAGCAACGTATTAATCCCAACTTACCTGGACTCCTCGCTCACTCATTCGAGGTCCAACTCGCTCAGGCCATCGCCGATCATCCCTATAACATAAACGTGGTATCAGTTTTTCATATAACCATTATATGTTCATTTTATCCTATAACGCTTATTGTTATGTTTTGTTTAGGGTTTAATATATCTAATTATTTAGGTCTTATGTCTTTTACAATTATTCTGGGATTGGGGTTAGGTTTAGGTTCGGTTTCCGCATCGATTTCTAACTTATGGGATCATTTTACTAATATTTTTAGATTTACTTATAATTTAGGTTCGATTGAATCTTTCAGCAGATTAAAGCCTTGAGTGACTGGTTGTAGGGCTTACATCTCCTCATCTTCGGCCACTTAGCCTTACTTAAGGGTTAGGATAAGAGTGATGTCAAGAGTACGCAAGTATAGTATTTACATAAGAAAGGAAACACAAAAGTGTATTAATGGTAATTCTAAATAATCTAATTCTAGTTACGAGTACAAAGGTGTTTATACCCATTACTTAGAGCAACTTCCCCAAAAAGGAAAAGATAAAAAGGGTATTTCCTAAAGAAGTAATGTATAAGATATAAAGGGTAAAAATGGATGAATAAGGAAAACAATCATTGGTGCAACGGATTCTACACATGATACTATACACGTGGCGATGCTACATTGGTAAGGCTATTAGAAGATGTGGACAAAAGTATGGATAGCTTGCTTGTCCGAGTAGGGGTGGCTTAGTTAGTTTAAATATGCTGAGTCATTGGTCGACTCGGGCGCTTGTGAGTATTCTTCAATTTAGCGTACTACAAAGAAATAGACAGTCATTTGACTCGGCATGAAGGGTAACTCGATGAGGAAGTACTTGACCTCGATAGGGGTTAGCTAGAATAGGAGGATCCGTCTTGCCAATCCTTCTATTCCTTAGGCTCAACTGCAGGTCAATAGTTTAATAGCTTGATTCCTATCATTCCCTTTGAGTTGTTTTGGATTTAGGATCAAATTCGAATGGTCTTCGTTCAATTCTTCGTTAGGGTGATACGGATTGAGGTTAGCAATGTTGAAGGCGTCAGAAACCCCATAGTCTTTAGGCAATTCCAATCTATAGGCATTATTGTTTATCTTCTGAAGGATTTTGAAAGGTACTTCAGCTCTTGCAGATAATTTGTTCCTCCTCTTTTTCGGGAATCATTCCTTGTTGAGGTGCAGCCATACCAAGTCTCCTAGTTGAAATTGTTTAGCCGTGTTGCCCTTGGTCTTTTCTTGCATTCTCCTAGCAACTTGGTCGATGTGCTGGGTGACCTTGTCATAGATGTGTTAATGGGATCGTGCTTTAACCGAAGCTTCAAGGTCCTCTTGTGTGGGTACAGGTGTAGGGGTGTGATCGAGGGGTAGCTTAGGATTGAAACCATAGAACACTTTGAAGGGAGTTTTCTTAGTGGTGTCATGTATTGTCTAGCTGTAAGCGAACTCGACCACGAGTAAGTAGACGTCATAGTCAGCTAAGTTCTTGCCCATTGTAGCTCCGAGCAATGATCCCAAAGTATGGTTAACCATTTCTGTTTGGCCATTAGTTTGAGGGTGACAGGAAGTACTAACCAGTAGTTTGGTCCTCATTCGATGCCATAAGGACCTTTAGAAATGGCTTAAGAACTTTGGATCTCTATTAGAGACTACACTTCTCGGCACGCCATGTGTCTTTACAATCTCTTGCAAGAGAAGAGAAGCAATAGCCGAAGCATCATTAGTTTTGGAGCAGGGCACAAAGTATTCCGTTTTGCTAAACCGATCCACGATGACCATTATAGAATCTTTGCTTCGAGTAGTTCGCGGTAGTTTAAGAACAAACTCTATGCTCAATTTAGTCTACGGCTTCGTCGGAATAGACAAAGGTATTGCTTTCCTTTGCTCGACCTGGCACTTAACCTTCTTGCACATAACATAGCTTTTTGACCACTTAGTGCACATCTCTCCTCATCTTTGGCCAAAAGAATCGACTATTCAACAACTCACAGGTCCTCCTTTCCTTAAAATGTTAGGAGAGTCTTCTATTGTAGGCTTCCCTGATTAGTAGTTTCTATAGTGAACAGGTCGACATGCACAATTTTCCACCTTGGAATAAGTAACCATCCTCCATATGATATTTATCTACTGTCCTTCCATCTTCGCATCACATGATTATGGGTCCAAAGTGTGGATCCCTAAAATACTATTCTTTGATACTTGCAAACTCAAACAGCCTGGTCTGCAGTTCGGTTAAAAGCACATGTCTCCTTAAAAGAGCATCAGCAGCTGTGTTGCCCTTTCCCTGCTTGTATTTTATTACAAAATTGAATCCTTCAAGGAATTTAATACATCTCGCTTATCGCTTCGACAATTTTGTTTGACTTCAGAGGTACCTTAGTGACTTATGGTTAGTATATATAACAAATTCTTTCGGTATTAAATAGTGCTGCCATACTTGCAGTGCTCCTTGCAGTGCTCGGATCAGTGCCAAGAGTTGTTTATCATATACTAGTAATTCAACTATGGGCCTCTAAGCTTCTTACTGTGAAAAGCAATTGGTCGGCCTTCCTGCATTAGGACAACATCTATTCCAACGCCTGATGTGTTACACTCCAGCTTAAATATTTTCTTAAAGTCAAGTAGAACTAACACCTGGGCAGAGGTTAATCTTTCTTTTATCTCGGCAAAGCTCATCTCCCCCTTTTCTCTCCATTAGAAGTCGGTGTTCTTCTCTGTAAGCTCAATAAGAGGTATAGTGAGGGTACTAAAATTCTTCATGAATCGCTTATAAAATGAAGCCAATCCATGGAAACTTCTCACGTTAGCACAAGTAGTAAAAATCGGCCACTCTACAATTGTTCGGATCTTCTTGTCATCTACTTGTAAACCTCCTTCACTAACTATGTAGCCTAAGAATACCACTTCCTCCTGGCAAAAGCAACATTTCTTGAGATTGCCGAAAAGTCTCTCGGCACGGAGGATATCGAACACTTCTTGGAGATGCTTATAGTGACTTGGCATATTGGCACTGTAAACCAATATGTCATCAAAGTATACCACGATATACTATCCAATTAGATGCCTCAATACGTGGTTCATCAATTGCATGAAAGTGCTTAGGGCATTCAACAGGTCGATTAGCATAACCATCTACTCATAGAGTCCATGCCAAGTTTTAAATGTAATCTTCCACTCATTTCTTAGCCTCATTCGGATTAGGTAGTAGCTAGATTTAAGGTCAATCTTGCTGAAAATCTTGGCTCCACTCAGTTCATCTAACATGTCTTCTAGCTTCAGGATCAAATACCTGTATTTGATTGTGATCTTGTTCGCAGCTTAATTGTCTACACACATTCACCAACTTTCGTCCTTCTTCAGTACTAGAAGTGCTAGCACAGCGCAGGGTTTGAGACTGTCACTAACATATCATCTCTCGAGCAACTCATTGACTTAGCATTGGAATTCAGAAGCCTACTCGGGATTCATTCGATAGGATGGTTTATTTGGCAGTGCGACACTGGGTACTAAGTCAATATAATGCTCTATGCCTCGGATTGAGGGAAACCCTTCAGGTAACTATTCCAGGAACAGGTTGGTATACTCGTCCAACAACTCTTTGATTTCTTAAGGTAATTTACCTTGCTCCTTCATTTCTAAAAGTCACCTAACCAACAAAAGGGTCAGCTTGTCTGCTTTGATGACTTTTCAGAGCTCCGCTTTACTTATCACTAGAGCCTTTTTCGATTTACGAGCAAGTTTCATCTATAATTTATGAACTTCTCTTGACGGTATCGGGTTCAGTTATGAACCATGGTCACTCCATGGTGAAACACAGCTAAGTTCATGGCTGCTGTTGATACCTAATTCTTACCCAATGATCTGAACTAAAGCCTAACAAGTGAAGCTCATTACGAAGAGTACCAAATGGCCCTAAGCAAGCAGCGAGCTCACATGTCACTCCTCAATGCTCCCTCTAGGCCATGAGCTCGCACTAGCGAAGTTGTGAGCGAATGGCGAGCCTCTCGTAATCTGCTTAGAAAGCCAAATGACAACTATCTAAGCATGCTAGCCCACGACTATCGAGTTAACATCCACCGATTGACCGACATAAGCTTGGGGTTCAACTTATCCTCATTGAGCATTAGCCAGCTTTCTCCTTAGTATCTCAGCTCGACTTTTGTTTTTAACACCTATTGTCACAATTTGATGGGCAGCCTAGCCATAGCAAGTCATCGTATACAGCACAAAATACCGTAGATTGTCTTCCCTTCCAATTGACGACCTTTTATACGACATACAAGGTTACTACATAATTAGCTACCCAAGAGTTATACATGTAAAAATCATATCACAACATATATAATAATATGAGATTTCATATAGTAACATTTCTATATAAGAAATACAAGACCTTAAGTCTCAAAATATTAATAGTAAAACTATAGGAATAAAGAGAGTTTCCGTACATGGTTATTGAATATCATACTACAAAATATCATAGAAGTTCTATTTGAGAGTTTCATTATATATATTCACTTGGCTCTTTTCTTCTGTACACTTTTCTTGACCAAATCTTAAACTGACTTCGGGGTATACCTCAGTCAAGAATAACACATAAGTCCTCCAGATCCAAAAGCCTATAGGGATGTAAGTTATAAAATTTAGTGAGTTATCCCTCAACCATACAAACAAACAAGTTACCTAATAATTAATTACAAACATATAAATGCATGATCAAGTAGAATGCCATACAAATACATACAAGTGACCAAATACTGTATACAATTAAGATTTAATGCCTTTTGAAGTCAAGGTTGGAGAATACACGGCACCAATAAGATCCGAGTACCATACTTAAACTCACATATTTACAAAACTTTACGTTTTGTATTCCAGATAAAATATTCTATTTAATTCTAGTTTTAAAACTAAGTTCTAAGTATGATTGTGAGCAGGCCCTCGTAATCTCCACTCACCCCTAAATGGAGGCCTTTAAATTCAACCCTTAACCAAGCGATTGGTGCCTCTAACATTTAGTAATCCTACGGGCTAAATTAAGGCCATATTGTACGAGTACACTATACTAAACACTTTAATCTCAAATATATATATATGACCCTTGCATGACTTTTCGTTACTTATGTGTAATGTACAATCGAAACATTTACAATGCGATGCACACTTATACATGATCCAATTTTTTTTTAATAAAACCAAGTATAGTTAAGTCTGGTTATTAAGTGACTAATCAATATCACATATAACTAAATTTTTCTATAGTCATCTAAAATGCAATAATTAGTTCGTTATAATAATTTAAAATATTTTCACATGGTAACTACAACCAATTAATACCAATTACATGTAGATCTTAAACCCTACATATAAACTAATTTATCAGGAATTTTTAAATGCTACTATTTATAATCACAAATAAGTATGGAATCATTAAGAGTACTTACTCAACCATACTAATAGTTAGGGATTATAGTAGTAGTAGGTGGAGAGATTGGCATTCTCGTCGGGATTACTTGATAATTAAAGGATATGAAAGATACTAGATATCTAAGTAAGATAATTATTTTATGTAAGTATTTATAAAAAATCTACCTAAATTTTCTATTTATCTTACATAATTTCTCGATTCAAGCTTTTTCTTTAATTGCATGAAACTTTTTTATTTTTATTTTGATTTTTATAATCTTATAGTCATTTTTTTATTATTTTTGGATGTACTTTTTTGTGACAGGATTTGTTTTGGACGTTAGAACTTGCATTTTCTATTATAGGCCTAAAATATAACGAATTTATTTATTTTTTGCCTAAATGTTTTTAATTATCATTTTGAGCTTTTCTTTAATGATTTTATTTGTTGGGTTTTTCTTTATTTTTCTAATACGCTTGAATAATTTCTAAATTTTTTTTTACATTTTTGAAATATTTTTATTTTTGGGTCCATTTTATAATAATTTATTTATTTCATCATTTTAAGCCTAAATCATTAATTATATTAATTTTGTGTTATAATTGTAATTTTATAATTAATTTATTATTATTATTATTATCTTATTATTTTTACAAGTTGCAGTTTAATAAAAAAATTTTGGAAAAGCTAACATGGTAGCTTCCCATTAGTCCATAATGCAATTTTCTTGTTTTATCCAATTTTCTTGTTTTATCCAATTTTCATATTTTTACTACTTTATAATATTAATGCATACATATATACTATCATAAAATAATTAAATATTATTTCATAATGGAAAACCACTCTTGTTTCCTCCATGAAGCTCACGTCTAGCATACATATATATATATATATATATATATATTTACTTATTAACTTATTTTAAGAAATTAGAGTATTATTATACATATACATGTATCTTTAGATATCTACATATATTTATATTTATATTTATACTTATACTCTATTACTAGTAGGTTGCTCTAGTTTTTTAAGTATAAATACCCTTATAATATATAGCTGCAGATATCATCTTGACATCTCACTTGAATATACTAAGTTTCCCTGCTCGTGAGCATTGTCTTATGCCTTTAAGTGTGATAAACTAGTGCAAATTCATAGTTTCACCTCATAATTAGCAATATAAATGCACAACAAAAATTAGCGTATTATTACAGTCAAGAGTAGAAATTGAAAAGCCAATAGTCAAAACCTTAGTCATTTAGAAGTTTAACGAAGATGTGATAGAGGAAAATATAGAGTATAAAAACCTTACTTGTGATTAAATGCTTTTCTAAGAGGGTGGCATCAAAGTCTCTTCCTATCATGGAACGCTTACACAAGTGTAAGGCTTCATAAACATTAGTTACCCTATCTATATCCAAGTTGAGATAGCTAAATATGCCCTATGGACCCATAGTGGGCTAAAGTAGTATGGTTTAAGGGCTTAAGGTGAAGGAGGATTGGGCTAGGATAAGTCGTTTCATGAAGTGGTTTGGCTAAGCTATCCATAATGCCTTAGTGATGGAGGATTTAAGGGAATTGAAAGACCAATTAGTATTCTAGCTTTGAACATATTCAAAACTTCATAAAGCACTCTGAAAGTCCTTGAAAATGAAATTTTAATGAATTAAGCTCAAAATAATATAAAATTCATTATATTAGAGTCTAAAATAGTATTAAATAACCGTAGAAAACTAGAACTAAAATCATAAAGGATTAGTTTTTGGAGTGGGGATAGGGGTTCAACAATCAATCCATCATATTGCATCCCTCATTTAGTTGTAAAAACACCCAAGAAGCAAGACAATTAGTTTTTCAACAAACACATGGAAAACAAAAATTATTACCATTTGAGTATGTAAACTCATTAATCTCTTGTAAATGATAAGATCATGTCTTAATTAGTTGGGTTTCTTCCAACTGCAACTCGTAGCAAGGTTCCTAGGGTCTTATTGATGACCTTAGTCTAGCTATCTCTTTGTAGGTGGCAGAAGGTACTAAATAGCCGCTTGGTCCCCAGTCGCTTCCAAAGGGTCTTACAAAATTGGCTTAGGAACTTAAAGTCTAGATTAGATACTGCTTTTGGGAACTTCATGCCAGTTGACCACTTCTTGCAAAAAGAGAAAAGAAATAGTTGAAGTATTGTTAGTTCGATTGTATGGTACGAAGTATGCTATCATTATGAAACAGTTCATGGCAACTATGATGGAGTCCTTCCCTTAGGATGTCCTTGGTAAACCAAACATAAAAACTCTCAAGGGATTTCCTAGAAGTAGTCTCCTTTTGGTCTCATAAACATAAGAAAACCTACGAAGAGATTTATCAAAGGCACCTTAACAAGCTTAATTGGAGCATCAAACACCAAAATCCCAACTAAATACACTTTATAAGAAATTCCCAATCCTTAAATTGCCTCAATTTTTGCCACAAAATTATTTTCAAAATCATAGTCAATAAATTGAAGCATTTCTAAGCTTAGACTTTTTCTAAGTCAGGTTCTTTAGAGCTTAGACTTTGACATTGATGGAAGTTGTCAACTTCTATGGGAACTTCCTCCTTCCGGGAGATGGTAAATAGGTCAAAAGAGTTTGGATAAATAACTAAAATTTTGATAACAAAAACCAATTAAATCCACATTCTTACTCAAATTACATGGAGCCATTCTCATCATCATAAAAATGTTCAAAATACTCTATTACATCAATTTAATATTCAAGTCATCATACTAATCTCAAGATCACCATAAACTGTACTTGCACTTAAAAATTTTAAGAAGGGATGAGCCAAAACCTAGTATGGCATACACATCAAGTGCATTTATCAGATCATTTACATACCACCGAAATGTCTTTTACTATGATATTTTGTAATCACATCCATTTTATGAGTATATTAAAGTTGATGAGCATCTTCTTCATACCCTTCACTTCATAACCAAATGCATTGATAATAACTACAAATTTATTGAAACTTAGTGAGTTGAAAGTAACT
Organism: Lumnitzera littorea; assembly: GCA_024138015.1. Classification (NCBI taxonomy): domain Eukaryota; kingdom Viridiplantae; phylum Streptophyta; class Magnoliopsida; order Myrtales; family Combretaceae; genus Lumnitzera; species Lumnitzera littorea. The sequence goes on along the minus strand of JAMXBB010000010.1, from coordinate 1,843,101 downwards.
TTATAGAAATCCCCATGCTTGCCATATAATATTCATCACCAAAAACTCTTCCCACTAGCATACACTCCTTTTCTACTAACCCATTAGAATCTATCTCTACCACCAAGCTATCATTAGAGTTACTATTGTTATGACTATTATTACAACTTTTTTATCTATAAGTCTGAGCTTATAGATGTAGTGTAGATTATTATATTTATTACTTAACACTTCCCCTCACTTGTGGGCCAAATTTTGATTGAAACCCAACAAGTGGACAACTTAATTAAATAAGCTTGTAAATGTGGTGTGAACTATTGTATTAATTACTTAACACTTCTCTTCACTTGTGGGTCGGATTTTGATTGAGACCCAATAAGTGGATAACTTAATTAAATAGGAATTGATTGATAATGTAGAGGTTTGCACTCAAGACCTCTTATTTTTATATCATGTTATGATTAATACTACAACTATCTTATCTAAAAGTTTAATTTTATAGTTGTAATGTAAACTATTGTATTTATTACTTAACAACTATCATCATCAAGGAATGTCATTGCTGCCTTCCCTTTGCTAAGACTAACCATCAAGAGTTGCAACAAGTTTAAGATTACACTAAAACACAGATAAAATTAATTTGAAATGAAACTGACTCTTTTTCATTTGGTTCAATGCAGGATACATATCAAAATGTATGAAGAATGCAGAAGAAATACAGAAACCAACAGTCAAAAGGTAACGACAAGAATTGAATAAAACGGAACAGTTGCAGCATTGAACAAATAAGAGAAGCACAACACGCAGAAGAAATGCACAATACAAAGAAGTGTAGAGAGCAAATTATGCAGAAGATGCTTATATTGTACAGATTTACAAAACGAAGAACAAAGCAACATATGTAGAAGAATATAACATAATGATTGTCATTTCTTACTTGGATCAAGTGTTAAATTCCGTTTAGTTGACATAGACTTTATATTCGAAGCTTGGATGAGCAAAATGTATGTGTCGAATACTTGACGGATGTGAACGTAAAAGTGTAATGCTGATTGTTTGATTGGTTATATGCAGATTCTTGATTTGTACAAGCACATGGAAGAAGATGATGATATCATGAAAAAAGTATGAATTGCTGATGTGGGCACAATAACAGAAAACCAAAGGAATAATTCACCACCACACTAGTGAGGAATCTCTCAAGAAGAGAGGATTTTATCTCTCTAACCAACTAAAGAGAGAGGGGCATACTTCCAACTAGGTTTTCTAGATACAGCATGGAGAAATCAAACAGCGTGCTTCTTTCCCAAAAGAACGCTTTGCTCATCTGTTACAATCGCACCCCATTAAGCCACGTGGCAGGGAATTTCTGGTGAAGAAAAGGAGAGTAATGTCTTTGTTGAGGAAGATAAATATATCTATATCTATATTGGGTGAAGTACACGGATTTATATAATTGCAGGCTAAGGAATCTAGTGCAAATAAATGTTACACTACGCACGGTTGAAACATCAAGGACATGCTGTTTCTTATCATTTTCATATACTGATATTCCTCTAGGATCGTAAAAAGAGTTATAGCTGCACAACCACGGAAAGGGACCGAGCGCACCATGCATGGTTGAATGCAAATGCACAAGGAGTAGCTATCTGGCTTCATCAATTTTCAACTGGGAAAAGACTTCGCTTTTTGACATGTCCGAGATGTCATTAGGTGGGGGAGGTGCATCCTCTCCAGCAAATGACATGCTAAAGGGAGGAAAACTCTGAACATCCGACAGAGTAATGATGGAAGAAGGATCCATGGCGCTTTCCATGTTCAGCGGTCTCTGGACAGCCATCTGTTGAAGCTGTAAAGCATATTCCAAGTCCCAGAGCACATCTGCCATGGTTGGCCTATCTTCATCTTCTTCTTGTAAACATTTCTGAGCAATCTCACTGAATTTTCTCAAGGAGTTAGCATTGACCTGGCCCACTAAGGTAGGATCAACAATCTTCTCAAGCGTTCCTTCATGAATACATAGCATTCCCCATTCAGCCAAGTTTGCTTGCTCCCTTGGTAGTGTAGGATTAATTGCAGGCCTTGCACATAACACCTCAAGGAGAACCACACCAAATGAATATACATCGGATTTTTCCGTCAGCTGCTGGGTCTTGAAATACTCTGGATCGAGATACCCGAATGTGCCCTTAACACCAGTGCTTACATGGGTTTGATTTGGATCAAGAGGTCCGGATTTGGACAGACCAAAGTCTGCAACTTTAGCTACAAAGTTGGCATCAAGCAAGATGTTTGTCGACTTGACATCACGGTGTATGATTCCACCAGCTGCTCCTTTGTGGAGGTAATGAAGGCCCCTAGCTGCACCAATGCAAATTTCAAGCCTTTGCTTCCAAGACAGAGGAGGAAATTCTGAATTATATAGATGATCCCTCAAACTACCTTTTTCCATGAATTCATAAACCAAAATCATTTCATTTTTCTCAGCACAATACCCTATCAGAGAAACGAGATGACGATGGCGAATTTTTGATAAAACAGTGATCTCAGTGTGGAACTCCAAAAATCCTTGGCCTGCCCCTGGCTTGCTTCTTTTCACTGCCACTATTTTGCCGTTCCCAAGCGTTCCTCTATAGACATTCCCAAAACCACCCTCGCCGACCATCAAGCTTGCATCAAAATTGTTTGTTGCTGACTGGATTTCAAGTATAGGTATCTTAAGTCCAAGTTGTATATGAGGAAGGGGAGATCCATTGATGGTTGGATCCATCGTCTTACTGTGAGAACTGCCTCCACCTAAACCAAGAGCAGGTAAAGGTGACCAATCTAAAGTTTCAGTACGCTTTGGCTTTCTGTACTTTAGGACGGTAATAACAGCAAATATCAAGATGCAGACAAGTGCAAAACCTCCCACTACCGCACCAACAATGACAACCACATGAGAACCGGACCTTGAAGTCCCTTCGTCTCCACTAAAGATGAAACTCGAATTCCAGTCCCCCATGATCTCCATTATCTCAAGGCCATTAAGGTAGGCATTTTCAGTACTATTGGAATCATTGCTTAAAGTGATACTGACATCAATCTTTCCAGAAGTATCCGATAGAACTGCAAAGTCAAATTTAAAGGGTACTTGTGGTTCAGCAATATCATTGATTCCATACGGATCGATCTCTTGACTGAAATTGTCAAAAATGTAGAGGTTGAAGAACATTGTAGCAAGAGATATGCTCAAAAAATCGCAGAAATGAGCACGGACCATGTGTCTAGAATTCATAGTAACATTGAAACCCCAAGTAATATTGTTACTAGAATTCGTGCCTATCTCTTTGGCTGTCTGATAAACTTTTGCTGGTGCTATGTGCTCAGTATCTACAACGTATTTGGGGGCAGAGTCTGATGAAACATTTTGTGAAGTATTAGCACCAGAGATCATATATTTATCATCCTGCTCCCAGGTTCTCCACAAGCTATCAAGTGATGAATCAATATCTAAGCCTCCCATATTTATTCTGTACTTCATCTGTAAAACCTGGCTAAGAATTTGACTATAATTACCGCTGTTCCCTGAGGTACTAACATTTGGAGCAGAATCAGGAATTAAATTATCAGGCGCAAGGAAAACTTCAATAGCATTCACAAACGCAAAAGATGAAGCTTGAGGGTTGAAGTAAACCACAAACTTAGTACTATTTATTTTCAACATAAATTCCTTAATCATAGGAGCCGTAGTACTACTTGGGAGATTGAAACTGTGCAACAGGTTTTGCCCAGGAACAGACACATTAAAAACAGCTGAAGATAGATCTTCTCTGGATGAAGAAAAAGGCCAAAAATGGAGGCGTAGTATGTGTATACCTTGATCACTGATATCGAAGACATAATAAGATTTTGCTTGTCTGAAAATTCTTGCAGATTGGTAGAGTTCATCGACACTTGACTGTTGGTTGCTGATTGCTAGAGTGCTCCTGCTTTGTTTAGTGTAGCGAAAAGAGCCCGAGTTTGTTGAGTCCTTGACAAAAACCCTGCTGTGGAAATTTGTGTCACTGGTCGAACCACAGCTGATGAAGTACTTTGTCTGGGGTGTGTAGGATGAAACAAGTGATGTGTACTGAAAGAAGAAGAGGAGAATAATACACACAAGGATTTGTACAACATCTCTAGGGAATTGTTCCATAATGAAAGTAGTCTGAAACCTTTGGTTTCCAGGTTGAGTTTCGAGCTGTGAATGATAGATGATATGGAAGCGTATAAAGATAAGGCAGTGATTATTTGTATGTGCAGGTTGGAGGTGTCATTATTGACTCAAGTTGACTAGTCTGTGAGTGGAACCAAAAGGGTACCTACACGTGATTATGCTATCCATCCGAAAAGGCCATCTTCCCTGCAAAGAAGGGTTAGTTTTGGTCTTGTGATGTGGTGGTGTTCTTCGACGTGGAAAATGGCACACATGGGGTCCATAAATATCAAAATGTTAATTTATATGAATGAATAGTTTTTTAAAGAATTATTATTTATGTTTTATATATGTTATAAATGTTAATATTTTATTAATATTTATTATATATATATATATATATATAATACGTAACGTGTGTTCGTGTAATTGAAGTTATAAAAGTGTGGTATGACTTTTCTAAAAGGTAATACGATTTTTTGTTTGATAATTGAGGTTGAGAGAAAATTCAGCATGAGTACAAAGGAAGTGAACAGATATGTCGCTATTGGATAAGAATATCTAGTTGGGAGTAAATGGGCCGGCTCCGGAAAAGACAATCTCGTCACCACCAATTAAAACCCGTTCTCGGTAGAAAAAGAAGGCGGATTCGGACCCTATCAGCAATTCTTTTCTGTCTTTGTTTTTTTTTTTTACCAGATGAATCAAATGGAATTGGTTGTTTCATTACCGACTAGAGCTGACTGACATCACCTACAAAAGGTTGGTGAAATGGTCTAGAACGATACTTACAGAGCAGGAAGAAAAAAAAAAAAAGGAAAAAAATGCATGTTTAATCCCAAGTTTAATTACCTTTTTATCTAAGTTTTTAACATTTCAATCCATTTGAGTCATTAAAATTTTCATACTTTTCAAGAGGAGTTTTGTCAAATGGAATTGATTGTTTCATTACTTACTGGAGCCAATTGACATCACCTATAAAAGATTGGTGAAAATTTTTAGTAAGACACTTTTTTTTTTTTTTTCCTTCAAAGTTCAAACCCAAGTTTAATAACCTTTTTATTTAAGTTTTTAACATTTCAATCTATTTACGTCATTAAAATTTTCATCTTCTTAAAACGCGGACTTTTGTCATCTCGCCAAAAGATTCCTCCACTCTAGAGTGGCAACTTTTAATGGAATCACAATAATTTATTTAATAAAGTAAATATATTAAATTACATAATACACTAAATATAATAATAAATAATATAATTAAAATAAATCAGAAAAAAATTAAACAAAATCTTTGACTTGGTTGGGAATATAAACCTCGCAAATTTAGCATTTTGAGTATAGAATCGAACTTTAACACTATAAATAATTTTCCTATATGACTAAAATTAATAAATTTAAAACTAATTAAAATCTTAACTAATAAACCTAAAACGAATATAAAGAACACTAATAGACCATTCGAAATTCTAATCGCATATGAAAATCCTAAGCTCCATATATGTGTAAATATGAGAGATAGAACTCGAACCTGATAAAAACTATAAAACCTAAAACTCTAAACTTATAAAATATATAAATTTACCCCAACGATGATAAAGCCATAATTATATACGATTATTTACTAATACGTGTAATCACATAAAATCGCTAACGAACAAATAGAAATAACTTTTAAATATTAATAAACATAAAAAGTAATTAATTAATTAATTAAATTAATAAGATTACAAGTATTATTTTATGATTATTTGTAATTTCATATATGTGTATATACATATACTAGTTTTATATTGATTTAATTAATTTAATTTAATTTTACTACATATTTTATATTTATGTATTACATAGTATATATTAATTTTTCATTCTATATTTTCTTTTATAATGATATTATATTATATCTTAATTATTACCTAAAAGTTGGAAAAGTATCAAGAAAGGTCAAAAAGTCAACTTATAATATTTCTTCTTCTTTCTTTCTTTCTTTTTTTCTTTTTCTTTCTTCTTTTCCTCTTTTTCTCCTTTTATATTTGGATGTACATGTGTCCAAGAGTTTATCACATGTGAGAAATGTAAAGGAAATAAGATAAATATTACGTTGACATATGTCATTTTCACCTTATCTTTTTCTTTTTATCTTATTCCTCTTTCTTTTCTTTTTCTTTCTTTCTGTTTTCCTCTCATTGTTGGCCACAAGCACCTTCTAGAACTCACTTCCATCTTCCTCTTCTTCTTTTACAAATTTAAAGTAAAAAAAAAAAAAAAATTCCCTTTTCCCAATTGAACTGACACTATTCTCTCTCTTTCCAATTTCCATTTTCTTCTTTTCCTTTCTTTTCCTTCAAACACCACTAACTTCCTAATTTCTACAAATCCTTCACTTCTATTGTCATTTTTCCATCAACTTAAGAAGAAGAAGGTGAGCATTTTACCAACAATTTCTAAGATAAAAGAGTAAGTAGACTAATACTTATGTTGTATTTGAAATCTCTTTGTAATATAAATTTATATGTACCCTTTTGTTGTATATGTATTTTGTAGTGTTTTAGGTATTAGGAGTATGTAATAGTAATTTTATGTATTTTAGTATCTTTCTAAGAAAACTATATGTACATGTATTTGAATTGTATGTATAGTTTTTTTTTTATGTTTATGTATTTACATATGTATATACTTAAGTATATTTAATTATGAGTAAACATATGTTATATTTACTTAGTTATGTACATATATACAAAATATATGTGTGTGTGTATGTGTGTGTGTGTGTAACACATGTACATATGCATAATGTTAAGTATACTTACTTTATCATACATATATGCAAAATAATAGAGAATAATATAAATACATGTATACTTAAGTAGTGAATTATAGGAGTAGATATAAGTGCCTATATGTATATATATTACTATATTATTCTAAAATCTAAATAAGTATACATATAGTATAGTATAAGTATTTATATATGTACATATATCGAAGATTACATGCATATGTATAGTAGTACCTAATTTTCTTAAAAATATGTTAAGAGGTATAAATATATACATATATGTATATAAGCTGGGCATGATCTCCAAAATGAAGAATAAAAGCTATTTTTCAATATTTAATAATTTATAGTAATATATATATGTATATATTAATATTAAAAATTGGAAAATTGTAAAAATTAGGAGAATTATGAAAGTTGCCATGTGGACCAATCAAAAGCTACCACATCAACTTCTCCTAAAATTTTCAATTAAAACTGTAAATTACAAAAATAATAAGAAAATAATAATAATAATTAATTAGAAAATTATAATTATAAGAAATAGTAGTAGATTAATAATTTAAGCTTAGAATAATGAATTAAAGAAATTATTATAAAATGAACACAAAAATAAAAATATTTTGAAATGTAAAATTTAGAAATTAATTAAGTCATTAAATAATAAAGAAAACCCTAAAATGATAAATAAAAACATTTGGGCTAAAATAACTAAATTTGTTACATTTTAGGTTCATAATGAAAAATACAAGTTCTAACATTTAAAATAGACCTCGCCATGTGAAAATACGTTTGAAAACTATAAAAATTGACTATAAAATCATAAAAATTGAAGTTAGAATAAAAAAGTTATATGTGACTAAAGATTGAAGATAAACAGAAAAAGATAGGTAGGATAATGAAGTTGATTGACCCTATAAACTAATAATTAAGATAAACTCTTAGAGTAAACAAATAAACATATAAGATATTATTACTTACAAATATACAAATATATTTTCTATTTACCCCAATAAATAAGTTTAACCACGTTGGTGCCATATTTGAGTTATAGTGAGAAATTAGGCAAGTTGTAATAGATATTTAAATAATTGAGAAGCCTAGTTTTTCTAAATACTTATAAGACTTATCATTTTTTAGGTACTCAATTATTAAGTTCTAAACATCCTAAAGGCCTATTAAGTGGTTTGTGCTATATTTGAGTTATAGTAAGAAATTAGGCAAACTGCAATAGATATTTAGATAATTGAGAAGTCTAGTTTTTCTAAATACTTTTAAGACTTATCATTTGTTAGGTACTCGATTATCAACTTCTAAACATCCCAAAGGCTTATTAAGTGAGCATTAATCCAAGTGAAAGAATTCTAATGACCTACTATCTATTTGTGCTCAATACTTACTTGATGTTTTGCTGGTTGTTATTGCTTGTGTATCTGAATGACTATTTTGCCCTGTGTGCTATCATCCTTGTGATTATCTCTTTAAATCAGTAAATATAAATATTTAACCAAATTAACGGGTTATATTTATCCCATGTCTATGGCTCAATTGGTATATTTATGAAGAGTGCTATTTTTGTAAATTTTTTAGAAAAGTATTTTTGGAAGCAATTTCTCAATCTTAGATAGATTGTTGTATGATTTTTGTGAGGGCTCATAATGCCTATTGATGATACTTTCAATGTTAAGGTAAAGCTAGCATGGCATCTCTAATTAATAGCGAAATGACTCGCATGGTTGTGCCCGTGGGTCTTAGAGATGATTTGCTCATTGTGGATGCCTTAGTTGAGGTCTACTTATTTAGATTGATATTTCTTTCTCAACTAAGGTAATAGTCAAGTATTGTTTGGAGGGAAGTGCCTTCAAGTAGCCTCATGCGAGTAAGCATGAGGGATAATTGACGTGTAGACGATATAAATCTATACCTTTCATAGTTTTGGACTTCTATGGATATATTGCTTGCATTCACTACATATGCATTTATTTTGTTTGTAAGCAGACTTGCACTTACGCTAATAATGTTTGATAACTTGCTTAAAAGGTAGTGGTGAGGAATGAACTTACTAAACTATATTTTACTCAATCCCTTATAATTTTTTTTGCAGGTTCGTTTAAGTTAGGATTAAGATAAATTTCGAGTGTAAAGTGGAAATTGAGGATGTATATGATAATGTTAAAGTTAATTGAGAAAGTGTATAGTTGGTATAGAAACATCCTTTGTAGAAACTATTTATATGTTAGGATTTTATATAATTTAGTATTTCTTGTAATTTATAAAATTATCTTACTCTGTTTTATTATTTGGTAGGGGATACTGATTATCTACGTTTTTAGGGGATTGTAGAATATTGAATATCCATAGTTATTTATATTTTATAATAAGTTAATAAATTAAAAAATCAGAAATCCTAGTGATTAATTATTTAGAGCCTTATAATTTCTGACTTGTAAGGCAGTTTTCTTATCATGAGTGCATCTTACGACGCAAGGGTAGTCTAGTCATGGCAGGTGTCGTATATTGTACAAAGGCCATAGATTGGTTTCCCTTCTAATTGATGGTCCTTCATACAATATACAATGCTACTACTACAACCAGTAAACTAAGAGTTATACAGGTAAAGATAATATCATAATATACTCATATTAACGTAAAATTTATAAAGTAGTATCTCTATATAAGTAATACAACATTTTAAATCTAAAGTATCAGTAACAAAACTACAATGCTAACAAGATATCATGAAAGTTTGTAACTGAGAGTCTAAACATATATTCACTCAATTCTCTTCATCAACATACACTTTCTTAGAAAGTCTCAAATTAACCTGGGGCATACCTCAGGCAGGCAAAGTGAATAGGTCCTCTTGCATCAAAAGTCTATAAGGGTATAAACTATAAAGCTTAGTAAGCTATTTCTCAACTATATAGATAAACGAGTTATTCTATTATTTAATTACAAGCATATGAATGTATGATCAAGCAGAATACCACACAAATATATACAGTTGACTAGGCGCTGTATGCAACTCAGATTTAATACCCTCTAAAGTTAGGGTTGGAGAATCCACAACATTAGTCAAATCAGGTATTAGACTTGAACTTACATAACAATAAAACTCTACATTTCATATTCAAGTAAAAATAGTTTGTTTGATTTTGGTATAAAACTAAGTTTTAGGCATAATTGTGAGTGGACTCTCGCAGTCTATACTTATCCCTAAATGGAGGCTTCTAAACTCGACTCTTAGCTAAGCAGTTGATACCTCCAACACCTAGTAATCCCGTAGGTTAGAGTAATATCATATGATATGTGTGCACTATACTAAAATACTTTAATTATAATTTGATCAACCCCTGCATGGTCTTTCACTATCTCTATGTGATGTGATGGTCAAAATCATTATAATGTAGTATATGTTTATGCATGATCCGATTTAGTTTTATAAAATCAAATATAGTTAAATCCAATTATTATATAACTAAGCAATATTATAAACAGTCAAATTTTTACAAAAATCTATCGTATAATAAACAATTTGTTATCATAATTTAAAGTATTTTCACAGCATAGCGAGCAACAACAATCACATGCATATCCTAACCCCATACATCAATCAATTATCAATAATAATTAGATATGACTATTTAGTATCGTAAACAAGTATGAAATTATCAAGAGTACTTATTCGACCATGATAGAGCTTAGGGATTGCAGTAATCGGTAAGGAGATCAATATCTTCATCGAGATCACTTGATAATTATGAAATAGAAAAGATAGTAAGTATTTAATTGAGATAACTTTTCTATATAAGTCTTTATTTAAAAATCTATCTAAATTTCCTATTGATCTTACAAAATTTTTCGATTTGACCTTTTTCGTCAATCGTATGTAATTTTTTTGTTTTAACTTCAATTTTTATGAACTTATAGCCAATTTTCATCATTTTTTAACATACTTTCACATAGTAGGCTCTATTTTGGACATTAAAGCCTGCATTTTTCATTATTGGCTCGAAATGTTACGAATTTTGTTATTTTAGCCCAAATCATTTTATTTATCAATTTAGGTTTTTCTTTATTAGTTTATTACTTAATTAATTTCTATATTTTATATTTTTTAAATATTTTATTTTTGAGTCCATTTTACAACAATTACTTGATTTTTCCATTTTAAGCTTAAATTACTAATTATGTTAATGTTTGTTATAACTATAATTTTATATTTAATTAATTATTATTTTCTAATTATTTTTATAGTTTACTATCTTAATTAGAGATTTTAAGAAAAGCTAACGTGGGAATTTCTTATTGGTCCACATCACCATCTTCTAAATTCTTCTAATTTTTATTTTTTTCTAATTTTGTAATATTAATATATATTATTATAATTTATTAAATATTATGATTAACTCCTAATTCTTCTTTTAAAATTCACGATCCACATACACATACACACACACACACATATATATATATTTACTTATTAACTGATTTTAAGAAATTAACGTATTAGTGCACATATACTTGTATCTTTTAGATATTACACATATGTATACTTATAGTATACTAATACTATACGTATATTTATACATGTACATATATATTTATGTTTTCTTTCTCTGTTCTTAAAAAAATTAGATATAATACATATATATACACTTATGCAATTCTCAGTATACATATATATGTACATATAAATACTTAATTATTCTATGTGTATACAAATATTGGAGGATACATATAGGCACATATACATATATGTAATCTTATCCTATATTTTCTTACTTATTTACATATATGTATTTATACTACTTTATACTATATTTCATATACGTATGTACATATACTATATATATGTGAAAACCATAGAAATTTGTATGTACATAACTAAGTATATATATAACACATATATATATGATTACATATATTTAAGTATATACAAATGCAAATACATGAATATAATGAATAAGGATTATACAAATAATCAAATACATATACGTGAAATTTCTATTACAAGATGGTAAAATACATGTATTTCTTTTTACTAACATAACTACTATTACATAAAATATTGAAATACATCTTAATATAAAAGGAAATACACAAAACTTACATTACATAAGAAAAAAAAAAAAGATTAATAAAATATAAGGGTTATATGATTACTTTGTTCTTGAGAAAATTTGGAGAGGAAATCATCTTATCCTCCTCTTGATGTTGGTGAAATTCTAGTAATGGAATTGAATTATTATAGTGAAAGTTTGAGATGTGGTTTTTGGTTGAAGTGAAAGAAAGAAAATTAAGTGAAGAAGGGTTAAAAAAGGAAGGAGAAATGTTGGTTCAAAAAGTGGGGTAGATGACCGAATTTTCATGTTATATTTAGAAGAGGAAAAGAAAATTGAGGGAGGTTCTAGAGCCAAACACAAGGTCGATAGTGAGAGGAAAAAAGAAAGAAAAAAGAAAAAAGAAAAGAAAAAGGAAAAGATAAAATGTTAAGAGGAAAATGACATTTAGTTGACTTGTTTCAATTTTCTTGCATGTGTTAATTACATGTACATATGGCAATTGGAAATTGGGAAGAGAAAAAGAAGAAAATAAAATAAAAAGGAAAAGATAAAGAAATAAATAATTAATTAATTAAATATAATACTTTTTGACCTCTCTTTTAATGTTTCTCATCCTAGAAATAATATTTGCAATAATACATAATATAATTATGAAGAGAATTATAATATATAATATTAATATTTACTATATAATATATAAACATAAAATATGTAGTAAAATTAAATTCAAATAATTAAATCAATATAATACTAACATACATACACACACATATATATATACATATAAAGCCACAAATAATTAAAGAATAATATTCTTAATCTTATTAATTTTGTAAATTAATTTGTTACTTTTTATGTTTATTAGTATTTAGGAGTTATCTCTATTCGTTAATTAGCGATTTTATGTGATTAAGTATGTCGATCACTAATTGTACTCAATTAGGGTTTTCTCATTTGAATAGTTTTTGGTTTATAATTTATTAAAGTTTTTAGTTTATTTGGCCTTATCAACTCATAAATTTATCTAAGACACTTGGTTCTAAATCACGATTTAGAGTGAAAATTTAAGGGGTTTACAATGCACACATAATATAAAAATTTTAGACAATTCTACTAGGCTCTCCTTAGAGTCATGATAAGAAAACTTAATCAAGTAGAAGCTTGGGGTTGTATCCATATGCAACCTCAAAAGGTAATTTCTCTATTATATCGTGGGCAGTCTTATTGTAGGCGAACTCAATTATTGGGAAGCAACTACATAGATTGACAATCCCGATTTACCCGATGTCTAAGTCCACACAGCTTAATGCTAAGTTGATCAACTGAAGCTGAGCTCCTAAATTCCAGTAATCTAGACAAGTGACTAGAAAGTAAGGTGTATTGTGATCTTTAAGGGAAAAATGGTGGAGTTGAAGCATATTATATGTAACTCTAGGGTTATGATATATCTTTAATTAGTATTTACCACGATTACTAATTTAATGTTTGAGTTTACTATAAAGGTATGAGGCCTGCAATAAATAGACAAGTGTAATTAGATAAATTTAAATGCGCTAAAAGATTAGGTAGTAAATCTTTCCAGATCAACGGTTATCACGGCACATACCTTTACCCCTACTAAATCACTGAAATGAAAATTTGTTGGTTCGGTCGGCCACGATGTGTCGCTTGTAGTGAAGCTTGATCACCTATTGCAGAGCGTATTATTTACTAGTGACCAATACAAATGAACTCTCCATCGGCATGTGTCCATTTGGATTGAATAAAAGTGCCAAAGGATTTACATTAATTTAGATCGAATAAGAAGTTGATAAAATTGAATCTTTGATAAACATGATTCGTGTATGTTTATTTAAACCTTAGAAAAAATAGAATAATATATATACATACATATATGCATACATATACTCCCATATTTTACTACTTTTTTATGTATACATTTATACTATTTCTTAATATTTTTACACATATGTATATTGAAGTAAGTGAACTTAATATTACATATATTTATATATATATATGTGTATATATATATGGGAACCATATATATATACACATACTTAAGTAAGTATAACATAAGTATACATGTATTTAAATATATTTAACTATATACATATAAAAATACATAAATATGAAGGAGAAGAACTGTACATACAATCAAATACATGTACATATAATTTTATTACAAAAGATACTAAAATACACATAACTCCTATACATATTCCTAATACATAAAATGCTACAAAATACATATGTAAACCAAAGAATACATATAAACTTATATTATAAAGAGAAATCAAATACAACATAAAGTATCAATTTAATTACTCTGTCTTGAAAATTTTTGAGAAAAATGCTCTCCTTATCCTTCTTGAAGTTGGTAGAATAGTAGTGGGGAAGAAGGGATAATTTTATATAAAGTAAAGGAATAGATGATAGAATGTAAAGAGAAGAAAATGAAAGAGAAATGGAAAGTTGTAGAGGAGTAGTTGTATCGATCTAAAAGAAGAAAGAAAGGACTTGATGTTTTTGTTTTGGATTTGGAAAAGAAAGGAAAATTAAAGTGGGTTTTAGAGGGGGAGTTACTTGGTTGGTCAAGAATGAAGGAAAAAGAAAAGAAAGAGGGAAAAGAAAAGAAGAAAAAGATAAGATGATAAGGACATGTGTTGACTTTGCTTTTTATCTTATTAATTGATTCACATGGGATAATTCATGTACATTTGGCAATCGTAATTAGAGAGAAGAGAAGAAGAAAAGAGAAGGAAAAAGGAAAAAGGAAAAGAAAGAAGGAAAAGAAAAGAAGAAAGAAAGGAAGGAAGAAAAATTTATGAAATTACTTTTGACTTTTCTTAAAGTTTTTCCAACTTTTAGGTAATATTTATAATAAAATATGATGTAACTATGGAAAAATATAGGGTATAAAATTAATGTATACTATATAATATATAAACATAAAATATCTAATAAAATTAAATCAAGATAATTAAATTAATATAAAACTAACACACATATATATACACATATGTGATGCCAAAAGTAATTATAGGATAACATTTGTAATCTTATTAATTTTGTTATTCTTATCTATTTATTAATAATTAAAAATTATCTTCTATTCATTTGTTAGCATTTTTATGCGATCATGTACGTTTATATGTTTAGATTAGGGCTTTATTATTATTAGGGTAAATTTATATATTTTATAAGCTTAGGGCTTTGATTTTAGGGTTTTTATTAGGTTTAGATTCAATCTCTTATATTTACGCGTACATAAGGTTTGAGGTTTTTATACGCAATTAAAATTTCCATTAATATAATAGGGTTTTTCTTATTCATAGTAAATTTGAGTTTATAGTTTAGTCAAGTTTTTAGTTTATTTGGCCTTATTGACTCATGAAATTATCTAGGGCACATGGATTCAATTTAAGGTTTAAACTAAAAATTTACAGGATTTACACCTACACTCCACTACAACTCATTAATGAGTGCTTGACATCCATAACGCTGTCGACACACTAGGTACCCCTGCTTTTACTAGGTCACCGAGTTGTAGATTTTGTGGTTTGGTCGGTTGCGGCATGTCACCTGCAATGATGCTCAGTTTTTATTGTGGAGCGTACTGTCTATAAGCAGCCAGTACGAGTGAACCTTTGATTAATACATGTTCAAGTAAATTACATAAAAGGTGCTAGGCATCGGCAAGTAGGGTAGATCCTTCTCCCTCTGACTTTTTAAGACTCCTTCTCCTTTTCTCTAGAGAGTAGAAGTTCAAATCCTATCACACACACACTAGGCGAATACGGTCCACTAGGTCCTTAGTGATTGTCTCCCCTTTTTTAGTCCTCCTTGCTAACTTAAGCGTTAAAGGCCTCTATGGCCTCACTCACAGGGTTTTTTTTTTTATTATTTTTTTTTTTGTGGGTGTTGAGAAACAGGAGGTTGAGGTTAAGCCTAAGCCTATTTGAATTAAACTGAATTCAAGTCACTATATCTTTGTTGGTCTAATTACGATCAACAGCATGTGTACTTATGCTTCACTTTTTACAAAGGATCACAGGCGTGATTTCTTAATTGTGATTCCTATAGTTGTTTCCTTTCATTTTCTAACCATAGTTTAGTTATTTGCAACCTAAGATTTTATCTGAAACCCTTAGAAAGTCTATAGGAAGTGTTAAACTCTTAATAAAGTGACTTTTTCTATAATTTCTTCATAGATTTATCTTTCTAAGCTAGAGTAAGATCAAGTTCTTTCAATAGACTCTAAGTATGTAACACTTGTCTGTTGCTTATGATTATTAAGTCAAACTTCATATTTATAAATTTACTTAAATTGACCAACTAAATATCCAGCTTAAATTATTATGTTGCTTATGCTTGTCTCAACCTAGGGGCTTGGAGTGGTAGATCTTTAGGGAGCAATCTTAATGATCCATGCGATGCTAGGCATGGTAAATGGGTAGCCCATGTGCCTATGGCCTATTTATTTTGTCTACCTATTTGCATACCACTCATTTATTCGTGTGCCACTTATATACCTATAAATGAGCTTGATAATTTTTGGCATAGACATAATTTTAAGTTTTGGATTTTTTCCAGAACAGTTACCCCACGCAAATGATACTATTACTACTTATTAATACATTAATTTAGGAAACTATTACTTTTTCAAAAAAAATCAATTAAGAAAAAAATTATTGCTATTATTATGCATTAGCACGTCAAATTTAATTATGCATATATCCATACGTATTAATATGTACGATGTTAGTGGTAGTAGTAGCGAAAGTAGTGGTGGTAGTTGGCTAAAGTGACAATGGTGTTGCTAGTGGTGGAGCTCAAGCATCAGCGGTGGTGATAGGGCGGTCTTATAGTATAGGCAATTGTAGTGGCAGCGATGGGAGGTGGCTACCGGTAGCCCGGTGGTGGTGGTAGGAGTGGCAATAGTAATAGTTGATGTAATGCTCTAAAAGGGGGCCTGGTAGTTTTACCTAAAATCTTTACATCACGTGTACACCTATAATATAGAAACCATCTTACTAGTCAAAGATTACTAGACTTTAGCTTGCAAGTTCTCATCTTGCTTAATCTCTTTAAATACATCTACTTAACTATTATATATATACATAACCATAAGTGATCCAGTAATCTACAGTCACCAAAACCATAGAGAGTTAGAATCACCTACTAAACATTAAGAAATGGGTATCTAAAGAATTTTAATTCGATTATACTACTTGCTTTTCTAAACTTATTATTCTACTTTCTCAACCTGATGGAGTACTCTACACTCGAATCTTAACCTAACCTCAACTTTGTGAGACTTATAAAAAATTGTTAGGGATTAAGCAGTAAGCTACATCCAACATAGTGAGTAACCATCCAACATGGTAAGTAACAAGTTATTTATCATATATATGAATACATGTATAAGCATATGCAATGTAAACAGTATATACAGTTGACTGGTAATTTTATATAGCACAATTTTACACCTACTATTGCTTAGGTTAGGATATATTTAGGCATATCAAGACTTAAGTATCCACATCCAATATGAGTTCTTTTTGCAATATAAGCACCCTTAGCAGTTGGCATGGCTTGGCCTTAAGCAAAAGGTAGCACTCTCCAGGGCCAAGTAGATCCCTAAGGTTAAGGCAAGAACATATCACACGAATATGTCGTATGATAAACAATCACCACATATAATATCAATATGGTTCCATCTATACATGATCTCTTCCTTTACTACATAGTGATGATGCCCTTTAACTTATGCAATAGGATGCAATGGATGTTTAGTTTAATTAAAGGTTGAATATTTATTAATCTAGATTCATGAGGTGACCAAGCAAATATATTCCAAACAGTGCAATACCCTGAGTTCTAATGCAGCAAACAAGGACATTCGAAATATCTTAGGGTATTTTATAAGCAAAAGTTAACCAAAGCAAGCACATACAAGTTCCTGTATACCCTAACATGCAACAAATTCAATTATCAGATATAATTAGATGGTGCACTAGCTACAAGCACATAATAGAGTAAAATAAGGGTGGGGGGTGTTGTGCACTCAGCCTTGAAGTCTAGTATTCCTAATAGTCCTTGGTAGTCTTGAATTTAGTATCCTAAATCACTTGAGTGAGAAAATTAAAGTAAATAAGACTCATCTTAATCTTAATCTATTCTTTAGCTTCACTATAATTTCCTTATTTCTACTTATTTCGTATTTTAGTCATAACTTTCTCGTTTTAAGTTGTAACTTCGAGTTTTTATAGTTGATTTTCATCATTTTAAAGTGTTCTTTCATTTGGTGAGGTTCTTTTTGGCTGTTTAGACTTGTAATAATTTAGTTTGAGTTAAACAAGTCCATTGGTCAATTGTGTTTGTTTAACTACTTTAGGATTTGGACTTTGGGCTTAATTTTTGGTGTTGGGATTTACACTTGACCTTTTTGGCCTTTATTTAGGTATTTTAAGTTTAAGTTTTTGATCAAATTCCAAAAATTTTAATTTGCGTCTTAATGTTACTCTTGTAGGCCTAAATGGGCTCCTTTTTACTAGTTTAAGGCCTTAGCCTACTAAAGGCCTTATAGGGGATAGCTTTAATGGGTTTTTGGACTTAATAAGCCTTTTACATTTTATTTTATGAGCCTTTCAATTTAAGGTTCAGATATGGTCACTAAGTTATTAGGCTCTATTCTTGGTTCTTTTAAAGGCTTTTAGGCTTATCTTGCATTTTAGGGCCCTAAGTCTAACTCCACTTATTATTTTGGGCTTAAGCCCACTAAAGGCCTTAAAATAAGTCTATTTTCTATTAGGATTCAGATCTAATTCTTTTCATTTATTGGGCTCTTAATCATATTTCTAAGGCTTTAATAATTAACTAAGTTAGTTTAGGCCTAATTTATATTCTATGACCCCAAACTTTATTCTAATTCATTCCAATGGGCCAAATATACTAATGGGTCCACTAAATAACCCATTTTACTAAGTGTTCCTGAAGCGAACTGAGACTAAGAACAAACAAGGTTGATCGCAGAAGTGGATCTAAGCTTGCCAAAAGCTTGAAGACCAAGATGAAAGATTATGCAACAGTAGGGAAAAGTAAAGAAGCAAACCCACGAACATCTTCAAGGATGTGACGCACTAAAGAACTTCCAAGGACTTATGGTATAACTAGATATGATGCACGAGATGGTCCAATGATGTTATTCGTCACCTAGCCTTACTTAAGAGTTAGGATAAAAGTGAAAAGAATAAACAAGCTAACGAGAGAAAAGTTCACAAATGAGTATTTTCAGTATATTGATGATAAGACGATATCCTCTTTGTGACTACATGTATAGTAGGTATTTATACCTAAGAAATTAAGGCAATCAACCTAAAATGGAAAAGACTAAATGGATAATGTCTAAAAGAAGCAATCTATAAGGAATATAAAAGGGTGAAAATGAAAATTCAAAGAAAAACAGTGATTAGTGTAACAGATTCCTTCATGTAGGTTTAAGATATGTAGAAACAGCATATTAGGGATGCTTCTGGTAGAAATAGACAAAGCAGTACAATTAGGATGGAAGGCCGAGTAAGGTTGCCGAGTAGAGGTGCCAAGTAAACTTAGGCTTATCCGAGAAGAAGTGGCTATGGATATGTGTTAGAGCTCTCAGCTTTTCGGCACCAATGTTACTGAGCCGGATGTCAGCTTAGTCATGGCCGAGCAGGTGTGTGTGAGGGGCCGAGCTATCAGCAGAGCGTTCATCTAGTCGAAAAATGACTTTTGAGAGATGTATAGTTACTCAGCTTAAGAAAAGAAGATGGTTGGTAGCAAGGATTGGCTTAGCCTTGGCAGAAGTCAATTGGAATAGGAAGATTCGCTTAGTTAGTCCTTTTAGGCCTTGGGCTCGGCTACGAGTTAAAGGTCCAGTAGTTTGATTCCTATAATTCCTTCCTAGTTGATTTGGATTTAGGATGAAATCTAACTGGTCTTCATTCAATTCTCCTTCATGGTAATAGGGACTGTGGTTAACAATGTTGAAAGTGTTAAAGACTCCATAATCTTTGAGTAGTTCCAATCTATAGGCATGGTCATTGATCTTCTAGAGGACTTTAAAAGAGCCTTTAGCTCGGGCAGACAACTTGCTCTTTCTCTTACTCATGAACCTCTCCCTGCTCAAGTGCAGCCATACTAAGTCTCTAGGCTGAAATTGTACGGACTTCCTTCCCTTGACTCTTTCTCGCATTTTCTTAGTAACTTGGTCAATTTGTTGAGTAACCTTCTCGTAAATGTACTGTAGGGATTATGCTCAGGCTCTTACTTTAAGGTCTTCTTGCTTGGACATGGGTACAGGGGTGTGATCAAGGGGCAACACGGGATTAAAGCCATAGACGACTTCGAAGTGGCTCTACTTGGTGGTGTCATGTATTGTACAATTGTAAGTGAATTCTACCATGGGCAAGTAGACATCCCAAAGTATGGTTGACTACCTCTGTTTAGCTATCAGTTTAAGGATAACAGGAAGTACTGAATAGCAGTTTAGTCCCCATCCGATGCCATAGAGTCCCCTAGAAATGGTTTAGAAACTTTAGATCTTTGTTTGAGACTACACACCTTAGCACATCATGTAATTGAAAATTCTCATGCAAAAAGAGAGAAACAATAACGAAAGCATCGTTACTCTTAGAGCAAGACACAAAGTATGCCATCTTATTGAATCTATCTATAATGACCGTTATAGAATCTTTGCTTCGGGCAATTCTTGGTAATCTAAGAACAATGTTCATACTCAACTTAGTCCAAGGTTGGGTCGAGACAAGTAACACCATTACTTTCCCTTGTTCGGCTTGATATTTGGCCTTCTTGCAAGTAGCATAGCTCTTAGCAATTCGTTGCAAGTCTCACTTCATCCTCAGCCAAAAGAATAGTCTACTCAACAGCTCATATGTTCTTCTCTCTTGAAGATGGCCGGAGATTCTTGTACCGTGGGTTTCCTCGATAAGCAACTCCCTTAACAAATAGGTTGGCACACATAACTTTCCACCTCGGAATATATAATCATCCCCTACATGGTATTCATCTACTGTTCTTCCATTAGTACAATGCCCAAGTATAAGTCCAAAATGTGGGTCCTTATGATACTGTTCTTTGATACTCTCAAACCCTAGTAATCTGGTTTATAGCTCGATTAAAAGAACATGTCTTCTTGATAGAGCATCTATAGCAACGTTGTTCTTGCTTTGTTTGTACTTTCTCACAAAGTTGAATCCTTCTAAGAATTTAACCTACCTGACTTATCACTTTGATAGCTTGGTTTGACTTTTGAGGTACCTTAAAGACTTATGATCGGTATAGATGATAAACTCTCTCAGCAATAGATAGTGCTGCTACACTTGGAACGCTCGGATAATGGCTAAGAGTTCTTTGTCATATATAGAGTAGTTCAATTGAGGTCCTTTAAGCTTCTCGCTATGATAGGTAATTAGTCGTCCTTCTTGCATTAAGACAATGCCTATAACAATGCCTATAACAATGCCTAACACATCACACTCCAGCTTGAAAATCTTCTTGAAGTTGAGTAAGGCTAATATAGGTGCGAAAGTCAACCTTGTCTTCACTTCAACAAAACTTCTTTCTCCCCACTTAAATTCAATGTTCTTCTTTGTCATCTTGCTAAAGGGTGTGATAATGGTACTAAAATTTCTAATGATCCTTTGATAAAAGGATGCCGGTCTATGGAAACTTCTCACCTTGGCACAAGTGGTTGGAGTCGACCACTCGACAATAGCTTAGATCTTCTCATCATCCTCTCACAAGCCTCTTCCATCTACTATATAGCTTAGAAATACTACTTCCTCCTAATAAAAACAACACTTCTTTAAATTGTTGAATAATCTCTCGGCTTGGAGTACATCAAGTATGGTACAAAGATGTTTACTGTAGCTCGAAAGGTCGGCACTATACACAAGGATGTCATCAAAATACACCATGACACAATTCCCATGAAGGCATCACCATCCATTCGTAGAGTCTACCAATCACATGAAAGTGCTCAAGGCATTTGACAAGCCTAAAGGCATCACCATCCAGTCGTAGAGTCTACCAAGTATCAAATGCAGTTTTCTACTCATCTCCTGACCTCACATGAATTTGATGGTAACCAAACTTTAAATCAATCTTAGTGAAGAACTTAGCTCTACTCAGTTCATCCAACATGTCATCCAATGTAAGGATAGGATATATATACTTAATCGTAATCTTGTTTACAGCTCTACTATCTACACACATGCACTAGGTACCATCCTTTTTTCGATACAAGGAGCGCTAACATAGCACAGGGGTTGAGGCTCTCCCTCACATACACTTTCTTTAATAATTCATTGACTTATCTTTAGAGTACAGCAATTTGTTTGGGATTCATTCGATAAGCTAGCTTGTTTGATAAAGCAGTACCGGATATCAAGTCAATGTAATGTTCAATGCCTCCGAATGGAAGGTAATCCCTCAGGTAACTATTCTAGAAATAGGTCGGCATATTCGTCTAGTAATTCTCTCACCTCAAGGGTTAACTCAATCTTGATCTTTCAACTCTAATATCCTTCTGACTAGCATAAAAGTCATCATGTCAGCCTTTATAGCTTCTTGAAGCTTAGCTCTGCTTAGTATTAAAGTCTTTTTAGATCCTCGAGTAAGTTTAGCTTGTAGTTTGCTAACTTAACTTGGTGTCATAGGGTTTAAAGTAACCTTCCTCCCATTTTTCTCAAACACATAAGTGTTCCTAAATCCATCATGCATAACTCTTCAGTCAAAAGGCTATGGTTAGCCTAGTAGTACATAAGATGCATACATGTGTAACACATTTGTAGATATTTCATTTTTGGTCTCTTTCTCATTTTTGGAATAGCTCATAGGGTCTTAAATTAGAAAAAATACAAAAAAAATAGAAAATTAAAGAAAACCCCATAAATAAGAGATTTAGGAAAAAATGCAAAAAATATGAAATAAGAAAACCTAAAAATATGAAATTCAGGAAAATACAAAAAGTACAAAAATAAGAAAAAACACAAAAAAAAAAAGAAATTTAGAAAAAAAAAAACAAAAAAATGGAAAAATTTAGAAAAATACATAAGAAATTTGAAAAGTCATAAAAAAATAGAAAAAAATGGGGAATTTAGAAAATAATAATTTTTTTAGGTAGTTTGAATATAATAGTTTTTTTAATTTAAATAAATCTAAATAAAGGACCGTTGGACCTAAACTTGGATTTGAGTTTAGCTCAAGCTGACTTAGTCTATATGTGTACTAAAAAAGAAAATACAGACCATACATTCTCTCTCTCTCTTGAAATCGACCCCCTTTCGCTCTCCATTGTCACTCTCTCTTTGGCTTACTCTCTCAAACCCTCATCTTCTCTCTCTCAAACCTTCATCTTCTCTCTCTCAAACCCTTTCCCCTTTGTTGGCCGAACCCAGACACGTATAGACTATAGACGCAATCACTCTCCCTTTCATCAAACCATAGACCCCTCTAGACTCTCTCTCCCTTGGACCCTCTCACTCCCTGACCATCCTCCCTCTTAATCCAAACCTCTCTCTCTCTCACTCCCTACCCACTCTCTCAAACCTTCATCTTCTCTCTCTCTAAACACTTTTAGCCTCCAACTGTGACCCCTAATACATCGAGCAGTTGTCCTTCATCAGACCTACGACCAAACCCCACTCCAACACTATAGCAGCCCCCTTGCATGAACCCTTTCTCGTCCTCTCTCTCTATTACCCTCTTAATCTCTAACGCCCCCAAACATGAAACCCACTACATTACCCTCACTGCTCTCTCACTCTCGAACTGTACCCACACACAAACGAATCGCACCCATATACACATTGAACCGCAACACATTCCTTCACCCTTTCAACCACGCAAAACACCTACTCATGCTACTTTTTTTGCCACTACCATCCACAAACACAGCTACCCACTGCTGTCGCACTCCAGATCTGACCAACACCGCATCCCCAATCACTCGATCCACACACTCTCTCTCACTCAATTAGCATTCTCCCTTGACAACACTACTTCAACCACTGTGACCACTACCAATAGCCATCAAATGTAATGGCATTGAAACAAACCCCCCAATCCTAAATGGAATAGCTACAAAGTGGCTTTTCCTGTTGATTTTGGCCACCGAAATAGCCTCTATAATGTCATTCCAATCGTTGCCATCATCTACTCAAGAGCCGACCCGGCCCGAACCAACCCGACTTAGCCACCTCAAACGAAGCCCCATTCCGAACTGCTCCTAACCTTGTGTGCTTGTTGGTCCAATTTCATTTTTATTTATTTATTTATTTTATTTACTATTATTTCATTCTTTGCATTGTAAATGTACTTGTAAAAAAAAAAGGAAAAGAAAAAAAAAAGAAAAGAAGTATTTAGTTTAGTTTTATTTTTATTTTCGCGTTTTAACCAAAGAACAAAAAATAAAAATAAAAAAGTAAATCAATAATTATTAAAAAATGAAATAATGATAAAAATAATAAAGTTACCGTATCACTTAGAAAAAATATTTTTCAAATAAATAAAATTAATTTATCATTTTCCAAATTTGGACCCTTTAGAAAATTTTCTTTTAATAAATCATAATGGATAAAAATATAAACTCAACTGGTTTTCAAAAACTAAAATTTATTCAATTTGCTATATTTTTGGTAAATGAACTATAGAAATTTGATCCCGATTAATACGCACCCGTATGCACGAGGCAACTTAAAATATGGAAAGTTTTATTTTTTTTTTTCAATTTTTGTAGATATTTGTGTAAATTAATCAAATTAGTTGCATGTAATATGATTAGTTGTTTAGAAACTAAAAAAGGGTATTATTTGAAAAGCAAATTTAAAATTGGAAAGTTAAAAAGTGATACTTATTTAGGGTTTAATAGGATAGCACCCGGATCCAGATCTCTGGTTTTCAAAAACTATTTTTTAAATTGGTTTTCTCGATAGATCGATAGTTAAGTTATAACTAATCCATCCAATTGGTTATAACTTAACTTTTTTTTTTTCTAACTCTAGCCGGGTGGCGACTTTAAGGCATTTTCAACTTTAAAAACTAGTTTTTTTTTAAACCCTAATCGAGGGTTAGTATTAAATGGATAAGGTTTAGTACTGATTAGTTTAAAAAAAATTTAATTTTAAAAATCAAGAGGTGAAAAACCCGGCTTGACAACTTGGTAACTCATCTTAGGACGTCAAAAGGACCAAACACTTAAAAACATTTTGAAATTAAAGTTGCTTTTTCAAATTACCCATGTTATTTAGTTATTTGTTTATTTGTTATTGACTTCGTGTGTATATTTGTTTTTGTTAGCATATTTATTTTGCAAATTACATACACCGGGACATAGGGGGAAGAGGGAAGGGTAGGGGGTAGTTTATATGTTGCATCAAAGATGCAGGGTAAATACGGTCAGACCTAAGTTATCTTAGGATCCTAGGAAGGGAGCCATTATGTAAGTTTTGAGCATAATAATGTAGTCACCATTCGAGGCTGATTAGGCCACCCCGCTTAAGCTCATTGTAACCAATGAAAGTGTTTTCTAAAAAACAAGTGAGGTTATAGAGCTTAAGAACTTTTTAGAACCCACCTTAATTGTATACTCCCCTCCAAGCTCGAGTTAATACACTATTCTTAAGAAATTGCAACCCTACCGATTGTTCAAGAGTTTTAATGCAATTAATTTTTTGAAAATTACAATAAGGTTGTAACTTAAGAAGTAATGTATTGACCTAAACAACACTAACATTTGCACATTTCCATGCTTTTTTTTTTTTGGTTGCATTGTTGACTGATTCTTGTTTATAAAATGTGTAAACTTAAGATGGTAGATAACCAAGCAAATGATCGGGCGAACAATGGGCCACTAGACATCTTTAGGATTCGTGAATAGATGCTGAGAGATAAGATTGCCTACTTGAAGGAAAAGCTCAAGTGTTCAAAGACTCACAATCGGGCTTAAAGTCCTTTCTGGCACTGGTCATTAGGGATACCTATAAGATGATAGATGACCTTAAGGCTTGTATACTAAACTTAATATAGGGTTTCTTCTAATTCACATCTAAAGAGCCTAGAATAAAGTTTCAGAATAAATGCTAGGATCTCTGCCTTTGTTTTTGTATTATGATCTCTTTCAAAATAATGAAGTTCTATTTTGTTCATTATTCTTCATTTTTGTAAATAGTCCTTCAATAAGCGTTTATCTAACCACTTTTCCTTCTCATTTAGGGAGATGTAAATAGAATCCATATACTTGTGAATAGAAACCTAAAAATCAACATCCTTATTTGTAAATTATTTTTTGAAAATCAAACTTTACCTTTCTCTCTCTTAAAAAAAAAAAGAAACAAAAATTGAAAAACAAAAAAAAATATAAGGAAAAGTTGCCAACAGCTATAAGTCCTTATAGGCTTAACCCAAGCTTGGGCCTTTAGCCCACTTAAATAACCAGCTCAAACACTTAGCCTCCAACCTACATAAGGCCCTTTGATCTGTTAAGGAAGCTAATACGAACCCCTTAGCCCATTCAACATAAACACGAACCCCTTGACCCATTCAACACAAACATAAACCTTTTAGCCCATTCAATAGAAATACAAGCCCCTTCAACCTAAACACTAGCCCCTTGGACCCATTTAATTTGAACACCAACCTTAGGCCCATTTAACTATTTAACCCAAACACAAGCCACTTAGCTAGGTAGCCAATCCAAGCACAAGCTACAGCCCATCAAGGCAGTTGACCTAAACACAATCCTCAACTCATAAAGGTAACAAAGCCAAGCCAAAACTCCTAGTCTGTTTAGAAAGCCAAGCCTAATCATGAACCAAACTAAAACACAAAGTCAAATATTGGGGAATGATCTGAGAAACCGAGTGGCAAAGCCAATCATCACCCTAGGAAAATAAATATAGATTCCTCCTTAAGAGATCGGTAACTTACTTTTTGAAAAGTTTAGAATGAGAAGAGGCAAACTATATCCTATACACCAACCTGGGACACTTTAAGAGTTGAGTAACATAATGGTGAGGATACTTTGGACTCATTTCTTAAAGGAGGTCCATTTTGAATGTGATACGTAGGTTAAAATAAAGTTAGGCATTCATTTCTAAATCCTAAACACAATCATCTATTGTTCACCCTATTAGACCTATTGGGAGAACTTTCAAATTTACACCCTATCAAGAACCACCTCATAATGGGGCAATTCAGAGGTTAGGATTATCGATTAGAAGATAGGGGTAAGATTGGTTTATACTTATGTAAGTAACATTAATTCAAAAACGACCTTTAATTTTGATAAATTATTTTTCTTTGAAATGAAAAAGAGTCAATTTCCTTTTCAAACACCTCAAGCCCATAGACTAGAAATCCATAGATTTAGGGCCTTGAATCCCTTAAACAGCAAAAACTTGGCAATAATTACTCTTGAAGTCAAAAGGAAAGAAAAGAATAGCAAGTGATAATGGGGTAAACTAAAGAGAAGATTAAAAAAAGGTCGAAGAATTGAGCTTAGGTGTAAGACAAAAGCCTCAAGAGATATGTCATATCCTAATAAGGGCAACAAACTAAATCAAAAGGCAGGGAACTCGAGCCCAAAAAGCCTTAAGAAACACAAGACCCTAAATCATGCTCCAAAGCTCGGAAACCTAAATCTCTATATCCACTTTGACACTCTGAAGCCTCTCTTACCTATACTAAATCACACAAGGCCTCCTTACCTACAATACCACCTTTACACAAGTAAAATCTCTTCCAATCTTAAAAGATAATTTATCTTTAATAAAAATTGTTTTTGAAACTGGGGCAAGCATACTCCTAATTTTTTCCTAAAGTTCTTGACTTGTACACTCGGGATAAACAAAATATTTCTTTCAAAATAGGCCTCCTAATTAGTCCTTTCTAAAACCTTTAAACCAAAAGCCTAAATTCATAAGGTTAAACAAAAAAAGACCTAACAAATTGATCAAGGCGTATTGCTTGCAAAATGGATTGTAATTTTTGGAACTGTGGTCAAGAGTGAAATCTAGATCGAGAGCTAGCAAGGAAGACCTCTTTAACTAAACTAATCTTGGGTTGCCTTTTTCTTAAGAAGGGAATGTCTTAAAATCACAAGAGTCCTATGAGAAAGCCCTAGGGTCAAGAGCATTGAGAAACTCCACATGATTACTAAGGATAGAGGGTTATAAGATTGTTCCGTAAATAAGAATTCATACCCGTTGGCAAAACTTTCAACTTTCAAAAAAAAAAAAAAAAACAAAAAAAGAGAAGAGAGAGAAAGTAAAGGCTTGTCACAAAATTCTTGTCCAATCCATGTCAACTCAAGTAGCTAAGCTTTCAATCCATGTCAATCGTTTCCTTTCTAAGGTGGTCATTTTTTTTAATTAACCATAGTAGTTTAGATCTTTTTTCCTTGTTGCAGTTTCCTAACTCTTTTTCAAATCATGGGGCCTTTCCCTAATGTATTTTTTTCATAAATGGTTTTTTAACAATCTTCTTGGAAATACTTTTTCAAGTCAAGAAGTCTTTTAAAACTGGTAACTTTTCTTCCTTTAATTCTTCAATCCTTCATCAATTTCCTCTTAGGGTTTAAGCCAGCTCTTATAGCACTATCCCCTTTTCTATTCCTTTTAGGGTTCTAGCTAACTTTTAGGGCTTTAGCTAGCTTTTAGGGCGTTGTTCCGTCTTTTTAGGGTGTTGTCCCGTCTTTCTAGGGTGTTAGCTAGCTCTTAGAGCACTGACCCCTCTTTTATTCTTTTTAAGGTTCCAATCAGCTCTTAGGGCATTGTCCCGTCTTTCTAGGGTTGTAGCTCACTCTTAGAGCATCGTCCCCTATTTTATTCTTTTTAGCATTCCAGCTATCCTTTAGGTCATTGTCTTGTCTTTCTAAGATGTTAACCAGCTCTTAGAGTGCTAACCCACTCATTTATTCATTTTAGGGATCCCATTAGCCTTTAGGGCATCGTCTCATCTTTCTTTCTAAGTCGTTAGCCAGCTTTCAACCCCTTTTTCGTCATCTTCTTTGAGGGTCTTTAGCAAGCTCATAGGGCACTTCCGTCACCAACTTTCTCTTAGAGAGCCCATAGGGTACGTCTCCTCATTAACTTTCTCTTAGCGAACCTATAGGGCGCTTCTCTCCATCAAATTCCGTAGTGAGTGTGATATCCCATAAATCAATAATTAAGACATGAACATCTAAGTATTAGGACGAAGCCTTGTCTTTATATGATTATGATCGATAATTGATCTAGTGTATCCAGGAAAGTAAACTAATTAAACTAAAAACTTACGAGAAATATTATAACCCTAATTGAGGAATTCTTGTAAGTTTGAAAATCCATAATACAATAGGAATATCAAGAATACAATCAAAATAGTGAAAAATTACTCCATTTGAGATCTTAAAGTCGAATTTAGAGCAATTGTACCTAAATTTAAGGCTTTTAAGAAAAGTTATCCGATTAAACCTAAACTTTATGACTGAGATAGAAAAGTTAGTTGAAGTGATTTGGTGAAGTTGGATTTTGAAAATAATTACCCAACATCCTGATTTTGCCCCTAAAAGTATGATTACTTAATATAGTATAAAAATGATTGAAATCCTAAAACCGAGCTTGAAATACGATGAGGACTTACAGATAAGTTAATTTGGCAATGAAAGAAAATAATATAGCATAATATACTATATGAGTCTACATGTATTTTTATGAGTATACCTAGTATAAATAATAAATATACCCATAAATTAACCAAAAATTATATAAGTATGCATAATAAATGATGAAATCGCAAAATTAAATAGGAAAAGTATCTTAAAAATAAAATATATACTAGAAACATGATTATACATGTATAATTACTCATTATGTGTATGATATATGTAGGATATATACTTGTATATTAACAAAATCATTAGCTACTAATATAAAATACCAAAATACCCTAAAATATCAACTAAAAATTATAAAAAAAAAAATAAGAAACAACATGGAATATGATTAGATTAAATGTTGAGCAGTTTGAAAAGAATAACTAGTTGCATCAAAAGTAATTGAACAACAATTTGACACCTCATAATTGCAAATTCCTTAAAAGAATAACCAAATAAATAAAATAATAATTACTTAATGGCTAAGAAAAATTCTAACCAACCTAAAAAACTATAAATAGGATATTAGGACTTAGATTTAACATTTTGGCAACCAAAAACACCTAAAGAAAATTTGGAAAAATTTTAGAAAAAATTTGACAAAAAAATAGGAAAAAACAAAACTAGGAGCGAGGATTGAGCCTAGCTAGTTCTCAGACCAAACCTTAACCTGTTGTGACACCTTTCCACCACCATGGAGCACCACTAATGCCCTTGCTGGCCGACATACCCTCACCTGCCAACGGTGGCCAGAGCACCGACGAACAAGTCGGTTAATTTTCTGCCTTGTTTTTCTTATAATTTTGAAAAATATTAAATTAAGTTAGAAAATTATGAAAAAAAAATTACATATAGGCTATTTTAGATATACTTTCATGTTGTAATTTTATTTTTGCAAAATTGTAATTATTTTATGTACATGCTTAAGAAAGTCACTATTCATCTGAATTTTGACATTCAAAATAAATATACTAAATGATATAGTTTTTAGCTCAAAATTTTTGTGTAGAATATACATGATATATAGATAATTTCTATGTATCTTGATTTTTTATTTGAATATTTTTAATATTTATTGTATTTTTTTGGCCTAAAAATAGCTCGAAATTAAGCTGAAAATGTAAAAAAAAAAAGAATCTATGAAATTAAATAGTTAAATTGACCTATACCGATTTCTAACGAAGTATAATGATGTTAGGATAGGTTGAAAATAATTTTGTACAAAAAGAATTATATTTGGATAATTAAGTGTAATTTAGGGGTAAAATTGTAATTTCGAATGTATAGGCGATGAATCGATAACAAGAAACTAAGTGATGACTGAATTCCACATATTTTTAGGAGTATATAAAAATTTTCAAGGAATTATTTGGTGACCCTAGCTAATTACTACAAATTTATGTAATAAAATAGCATAATTTACGAATCGAGGTGTATTTTTTGAAATAATAGGTTAAAATGTAATAAATAGTTGAATAAAATCTATCTATATATGTATTGGTCAAATTAGATAAAAAGTATATTTTTAATGTATTTAATGATATTTTAATAACCAGGAAACGTTATAGGGATATTATGGTTATATAATACCTATATTATGGGTTATATTAACAAATTAGGTAAAATACAATTTAATAACATAAAGTACATATAATATTTAGGTAGATATATATAACTATATTAAAAACTCGAACAATCCGTTAAAAGTCATCTCTAGAAATAGGACTCGTAATATGTACTATTGGGGGGTGTACAAGCCCAACGACATTATTTTTACTAAAAACAGATAAACCTTGGTAATATAACCTTAAGTACTACTATAACTCCACCATAATCGAAACGTGATTTAATCAATTAAAAGTACATTTTGATATAATCGAAACGATATATTATGCGTAGTGATATAATCACGTATATTAATAATAAGTACTAACTTAACTTGACTTATATAATAAAACTATATATTATTATTATTATAATATAATTTAGATAAGATCCTAATGTTTTCATAGTTGTTATGAAAACTAAATTTAGGTTTTATGTATATAAGACTCCCTGATGATCAGATCGTTGACAACCTGAGTTTTTCGTAGTGAGCATCAGGACAGGTAAGTGGGGTCAATGCTTTACAATATTTTTGGATATTATTTCAGAATATCTGGGAGCTTTGGTATGTATTGGTTTATGATTGTAGTTGGTTGTTTGTGTGTATGCAACGTTTATAGTTGGGTTTCGATTTGATGTGATGGGAGTTAAGCTCTATGATATGGTTGTTCTGTGAATATTATTATGCTTGAATTGTTTGAGCTTAGTTGATCACCTTAAAAAGATAAACTAACTTAAACTTAGCTTAACATCTAATTTGATATGCATTGCGACCCATTAAGGGTAACAACTAGGATTTTCGGGCCAAACACGAACTCCCTTCGATGATGATAGTTGAAATGGTCCTTTCCATACCCTTAACCGAATTAAGTGATAAGAGAGGAGATTATAGTAAGGTTGGGGGCTGTGGTTCAATAGTGGTCATAGGAGGAGGGTGTTTTCCATTGCATAAACTCCAGTTTGGTCTCGATTCGTGAGTGTATGACGTTAATCTCCTCAACTTGGATTAAAGCGGGTAGAATTTCTTTGCTCTCACGACGGACCAGATAATGTTGTGTGATGGCATTTGCTTGTATAAGCATTGCATTTAACCAACTTAATTGAAAACCCTGCTTATGATGTGTTGAATGCATACTTCTGTCTTTGCCTCACATATTGAGCAAGTTATCGCTCGTTTTCCTATAGTTTGTTTGATAGGTTTCAAATGGATTACAAGTACTTACCCAACACCAGAACACTAGTAGAATGGGGTAGGAATTGAGATGAAACAAGAAATGACTGATTATTGCCCTTAATATTAACTTTTTATCTTTTAAGGAAAACTACACAAGACTCTTCAAAGGGCTTGGTAGTTTTCAATATTTTGGTCTGTATGTGAAATGATAGGTACCTGTGGGATTTATCACCACTCTTTTGTAAGGTCAAATTACAAAATTTATTTTTAACAAATTAGTTCAAAGGATTACTCTACATGTTTATATCAAATAGGTACCGAATTGGACTCTTTAAAGGGTTAGAGTTGAGTATGTCTGGTGTAAAATAGGTCTAAGATAGTAGCTATAAGGACGGTTTCTATCTTAGGATGGTTCACATGGCAAGACTATTACAACTTCACTTTTTCGTGGCATGACAATGAGCCTATAAGGCGCTTCTCTTCACCAGGTTTTCAATTTAGAGTTTTAGCCAACTCTAGGAGCGCTTCACCCATTTCACCTAAGTTAGTCAGCTCAAAGGAATGCTACTAGGTTTATCTTAAATCGATTCCAAAAGTTAAGGTTACTAGTCCCTGAGAGACCTTCCCTCTTAGGTTGGTCAGCTTAAAGGAGCACTACTAAGTTTTCCAGATCGATCCAAGATTAGGGTTGCTAGTCCTCGATAGACGTTCTCACCTAGGCTAGTAAGCTTAGTAAGGTACGACCATGTTTTAGATTGATCCTAAATTAAGGTTGCTAGTCTTCGAGATACACTCTTGCCTAGGTTAGTGAGTCTAGTAAGGCACGACCAAGTTTTAGATCGATCCTATATTAAGGTTGCTAATCCTCGTGAGATGCTCCCGCTTAGGTTAGTAATCCTAGAGAGGCATGACCAGATCCTTTAGATCGATCCCAAATTAGAGTTGCTAGTCCCCGAGAGACGCTTCCGCCTAGGTTAGTGAGCTTAGAAAGGCACAATCAAGTCCTTTAGATCGATCCTATCATAGGGTTGCTAGTCTCCAAGAGACATTCCCGTTTAGGTTAGTGAGCCTACTGAAGTACAACCAAGTTCTTTAGATCGATCCTAGATTAAAGTTGCTAGTTCTCAAGAGATGCTCTTGCCTAAGTTAGTGAGCCTAGAGAAGCACGGCCAGGTTCTTTAAATCAATCCTAGCTTAAGGTTGCTAGTTCTCGAGAGACGTTCCTGCCTAAGTTAGTGAGCTTAGAGAGATACAACTAGGTTCTTTAGATCAATCCCAACTTAGGGTTGCTAGTCCTTGAGAGATGCTCCTACCAAGGTTAGTCAGCTTAAAGGAGTATTACTAGGTTTTCTAGATCAATCCCAGCATTAGGGTTGTTAGTCCTTGAGAGACACTCCCACCTAGATTAGTTAGCTCAGTGAGGCACTATTAGGTTCTAGTTTAAGGTCTTAGCTAGCTCTAAGAGTACTTTGCCCGCCTTGGTTAGTTAGCTCCTTTAGGGTCTTAACCAGCTCTAAGAGTGCTTCGCTCGCCTTGGTTAGTCAGCTTATTAGGGTACGACCAAGTTTTCTCATTTAGTTTAGGGTCTTAGGCAGCTCTAGGAGTGCTTACCCATTTCATTTTGATTAGAGCCTTAGTAAACTCAAGAAGTGCTTCACCTATCTTAGTTAGTCAACTCATTGGGGCACGACCAAGTTTTAAGATTTTAGCTAACTTTAGGAGCGCTTCGCCTGCCTTGGTTAGTCAGCTCATTAGGGTATGACCAAGTTTTCTTATTTAGTTTAGGGTCTTAGCCAACTCAAGGAGCGCTTCGCCCATTTCACCTAGGTTTTTCAACTCAAAAGAGCACATCTAGACTTCATTTCTTCTTTCAGTTTTTTGGCCAGCTCTTAGAGTACTACCCCTCTTTTCACCAAATCCTTAGTGGATTGGGCTTAAGATAGCTAGCAGTAACGTTTCTTAGGATAAAATCCACCCTTAAGGAAAAAATAGTATCTTTTTTGTCTTTATGGCTAAGTTTTGCTCAAATTTCACCACAAAAAAGGGCAGTTGTAGACACTTCATTTTTATTCTTCTTTTTATTTTTGGAATAGGTTAAAAGGTCCTAAATTAGGAAAAAATAAAAAAAAATAGAAAATTAAAGACAACCCCAAAAATAAGAGATTTAGGAAAAAGCACAAAAAATAAGAAATAAGAAAACCCAAAAATATGAAATTCAGGAAAATACAAAAAATAGGAAAATAGGAAAAAACAAAAAAAAAGAAATTTAGAAAAAATACAAAAAAGGGAAAAATTTAGAAAAATACATAAGAAATTTGAAAGGTCATAAAAATTGAAAAAAAAAATAGGAAATTTAGAAAATAATAATTTTTTTTTTAAATAGTTTGAATAGAATGGTTTTTTAATTTAAATAAATTTAAATAAAGGACTGTTAGACTCAAGCTTAAATTTGAGTCTAGCTTAAGCTGACCTAATCATTGTAGATATGGATAAGATACATGCCAACAGCTTAACAAATAAACTTATAGATATGGCATTGGGGTTTGGTTTGAGGTTAGGGGTTC
Organism: Lumnitzera littorea; assembly: GCA_024138015.1. Lineage (NCBI taxonomy): Eukaryota > Viridiplantae > Streptophyta > Magnoliopsida > Myrtales > Combretaceae > Lumnitzera > Lumnitzera littorea. The sequence continues at coordinate 1,808,065 of JAMXBB010000010.1, read as the reverse complement.
AAGACTCAAAGGAGGCATGAGGATTTTTTTTTTTTTTTATCCTTTTTCTTTCCCAAACTCTACATATGGCCACATGTTAGGCTATCATAGGGCTACGTGTCTAATTGCAACATGTGGCACTTTATGATTCGCCTTGATAACAATTTTTCTTTCCCCTCATATTTTTCTCCCCTTTTCCTTTTCTTCCCTTTGCTTTCTTTTTTTAAACATATAGAGATTAGGGGGGAGGGGGGGAGGGGTTGTTTCAAATCTAAACACATACATGCAAGGCAGGGGGGTCGTCTACTAGAAAAGAAAACATAGACTACACATTCTCTCTATTTTGATCGAAACTGACCCCTTCTCGCTCTCCATTGTCACTCTCTTTCGAACCCTTTCCCTCTCATTGGCCAAACCTACACAAACACAAACCACATATGCGATCACTCTCCCTTTCACCAAATCATAGACCCCTCTAGACTCTCACTCCCTTGGACCCTCTCTCTCTTGGATCCTCTTACTCCCTGACCATCCTCCCTCTCAATCCGAACCTCTCTCTCTCATTCCCTACCTATGCTTTCAAACCCTCATCTTTTCTCTCTCCAAACATGCTCAGCCTCCAATTACGACCCCCAACACATCGAGCAACCATCCTTCATCAGACCTACGACCAAACCCCACTCCAACGCTATAGTGGCCCCCTCATATAAACCTCTCTCTCTTATTTTCTCAATCTCCGATACCCCCAAATGCGAAACCCACCGCATCACCCTCATTGCTCTCTCACTCTCGAACCGTACCCACACATAAACGAATCATACCCACTCATACACTGAACCACGACACACTCCTTTAGCCTCTTGACCATGTAAGACACCTACGTACACCACTCTCTTGGCTACCACCATCTACAAATACAACCACCCACAGCCATGGAGCTCCAGATCCGACCCAACACCGCATCCCCAATCACTCGATCCATACACTCTCTCTCACTCAATCAGTACTCTCCCTCAACAACACTACTCCCACCCTACGACCACTACCAACAACCACCAAACGTAATGGCATCAAAACAAACCCCCAAATCTTAAATGGAATAACTACAAAAGTGGCTTTTCCCATTGATTTTAGCCACCAAAACAGCCTCCAAAGCATCGTTCCAGTCGTTGCCATCATCTACCTAGGAGTCGATCGAGATCAGTAACCGACCCTACCTGACCAACTCGAATCGAAGCCCCATTCCGAACCGCTCCTAACCCCGTATGCTTGTTGGTTCAATTTTCATTTTTATTTATTTATTTTATTTACTATTATTTCATTCTTTGCATTGTAAATGTACTTGTAACTAAAAAAAAAAAGGAAGAAAAAAAGGAAAAAGAAAAAAAGAAAGAGAAAAACCAAAAAAAAAAAGGAAAAAGAAAAGAAAAGAAGTATTTAGTTTAATGTTATTTTTATTTGCGCATTTTAACCAAAGAACAAAAAATAAAAATAAAAAAGTAAATAAATAAATAGTAAAAAATGAAATAATGAAAAAAATAATAAAGTTGCCATATCACTTCGAAAATTTATTTTTCAAATAAATAAAATTAATTTATCATTTTCCAAGTTAAGACCTTTTAGAATATTTTCTTTTAATAAATCAAAATAGGTAAAAACGTAGACCCAACTAGTTTTCAAAAATTAAAATTTATTCATCGCTATGTTTTTAGTGAATGAATTACGGAAGTCTAATTCCGAATGGCGAGTATGTAGGCACCCATATGCATAGGGTGACTTAAAATATGGAAAGTTTTATTTTTTTCCATTTTTGTAGATATTTGTGTAAATTAATCAAATTAGTTGCGTACAATATGATTAGCCATTTAGAAAAAAAAAGGGTATTATTTGAAAAGCAAGTTTAAAATTAGAAAGTTAAAAAGTGGTATCCATTTAGGATTTAATAAGATAGCTCTTGAATCCAGATCTTTGGTTTTCAAAAACCATTTTATAAATTAGTTTTATCGATAGACTGATAGTTAAATTATAACTAATTTATCAAATTGGTTATAACTTAACTTTTTTCCCAACTCCGGTCGGGTGGCGACTTCAAGACATTTTCAAATTTAAAAACCAATTTTCTTTAAACCCAAGTCGAGGGTCAATATTAAACGGGTAAGGTTTGGTACTGATCAGTTTGAAGAAAATTTAATTTTAAAAACCAAGATGTGAAAGACCAAGCTCAACAACATCAAGAATTTTCATCAAACTAATTTCCAATACATATTGACAGCAAGATTTACTGAGTGACATGTAGTGCTCCCTTCTCATTTAGTTGGTGCAATTTATACAGCTTTGGATGTGTGATAGTTAGCAACTTTAACTTCTTGGTCAGGTTGGCGGATGCCACATTAGTGCAGCTCCCATTATCTACTATGAGCGTAGAACTTGCTCGTTTACCTTACAAGTAAAATGGAACAAATTTTCTCTTTGCTCTTCTTTGATAGATGGTTCTATGCTAATAGCATGTCGAATAACCATGGTCAGCTTGTCTAAGTCCTCAACGTATACATCTTCCTTTAATAACTCGTCCTCCTAGGTGGTTTCCTTCTCAGGAACAACTTCCTGCTCAAGTTCCTCATTAGTATTGTCCACTTCAATTTTTAGGACATCTCGTTTGATGACCATAGTTCATTAGTTTGGACACTGAGCAGCTATGTACCCCAACCTATGGTATTTAAAGCACACTTGATTTGGCTCATCTTTCTCCAAGATTCTTGTCCCTTCTCATATGATCTTGTTAGCACATCACGATCGAGTAAGCCTTTTTTGTTTGACCCTGACATCTATCCTTTTGGTCGGCTTAGTACTTGGTTAGGTTTGGTAACCTCCTAGAATAGGTTAGCTTGTCAAAGGTTGGGTAGGCAGTTGGCTCCTTCTCTACCTCTTCACTTGTTGGGCTATCCTTATAGCCTCATCTAATATGATGAATTGTTGAAGTTGCACAATATCTTGGATATCACTGCTTAATCTAATAAGGAGCTTAGATACTGTTATAGATTATGGCTCATCCACTTCATAGTGAATCATGAGTATTTGAAATTCTTGAATGTACTCATCAACGATTCAACCTCCTTCCCTCCTTTGTTGAAGCCGAGTAAAAGTGTCTTACAAATAAGCATCTAGTATAAACCTATTCTTGAGTATCCTCTTCATCTCAGGTTAAGTATTTACCTCTCTGTATCCTTGGCCTGAGATGAAGAGGATACTCAAGAACAGGTTTGTACCAAATAATTATTTGTAAGACACTTTTACTCGAGATATCTTGGGGCTATCAGCCATGGTAGACAACATTACTATTAACATCCTTAATACCAACATTAACACTTGGATCTGTCATTTTCTTCTACAAATTTGGTGTCAAACTTTGAATTTGAGGTACAATTGACACTATTTCTCCAAACTAAACACGCACACTCTACACAAATGTCCAGTTAACCTATAAACACAGTAGTTATAACAATGAACAAATCACAACATGGAAGCTGGCTCTATTTTCGAATGTTTAAAGTATGGCAAAACAAAGTATACTCAAGAACAAACTATTACACTCTATTACTTACTCAAACACTTTAGTGATTCTCTTCACAGCTTTGACACACTACAATAGCAAACACTACTTTATAAAACACAAATACAACTTACTTAAATGAAACCTTTGCTTTGATACCAAGATGATGAGAATCGAGGCCAAGAACAAACAAGGTCGGTTATAAGGATGGATCCAAGCTTGCTGAAAACTTGAAGACTGAGATGAAGGATTGTACAACAATGGGGAAAAGTAAAGAAGCAAACCCATGAATAGCTCTAAGGATGTGATGCACCAGGCAACGTCTAAGGACTCACAACATAGCTTGATATGATGCACAAGATAGTCCAATGAGGTTACTTGCTATCTAGTCTTACTTAAGGGTTAGGATAAGAGTGAAAAGAGTAAATAAGCTAACGAGAGCAATGTTCACAAAGGAGTATTTTTAGTATATTGATGATAAAATGATATCCTCTTTGTAGTTACATGTACAATAGGTGTTGTTAGGTGAATTTGGATTAAGACTTTGATCCTGCAAAGAAAGAGAAAGCTATATGGTGCTGGGGTTAGTCTGGTATGGCTATTCCGATGCCTAAGTTAGTAAATTAATGTTAAAGAGGGTAAGACAAGTAGTTGGGTTGTCAAATGGTTCTTATAATACTTCTTCCTTGTATTTATAGGCGAATGTCGAGTATCTGAAATAACAGTTAATTGCATGATTATTGGGACATGTGGAGACCTCTCAATCAGGTATATTCCTGAAATGTAGGAATAGTGGATAGTTATGTAATATAACTGTACCAAGCGATAACTATTCATTCCACTTCCTTGAATTCAAATCACATACGAATTTATGTTAGTTGGCATTAGCCAAGAATATTATTACTTAGCATGTCAACAACCGAGTTGCTGAGTGAATGAAATTCGACTATCAACATTTGCCCGCCCCCCTCCCTAAACTCCCGTGTTTGAGGATTCAACTAAGGGAGTAAATATTTTAATATTCTCTATGGGGTTGAATGGAGAATTATTTCTCAAATGTTGAGTAAGGTGAGAAGTTCCTTGATTTCCATTTAAGAAGACGGATTGCATCCTATTTGAAAGGTTGTAATTTTCAATTTTCCTGCCTATCAGAAGACCAAATAGTGGAAAGTATGATAGCTATCACCTTGGCCATAATCATGCCACAAGCTTAATAACTGTTAGAGTCACAATAACCGTTAGATCTTTGTCACAAAACACATGTCAATAATCTAAGCTATTGTCTATTAGTGCATCATTACTCTGTTAGAAACATTTTGTGGTTATGAAGGTAAATCATTCATATTTAAGAAATTTTTCAACACTGAAAACATATTTCACTTCATCTTCATTTGCATTCATAAGCTTTCGTTCATTTACGACACTTCCTCTTAACCTTCAAAAAATTCTATAAGATTTATTATAGTCAAAATCAGGTATGGTTCGAAACATAATCCATCAACTTGTTTTTTTAAATTCTGAAACAATTGAGACCAAGGCTACCTCTCTCCCCTAGAAAAAGAGCGAGACTAGCATGTTCCTCAAGTAATTCGACTGACAGTATAATAGAGTGGTGGGATAAACTTGCTCAAATTAACTCTCTTGCAGCGGATACCTATCTAGATGGTAAAGAAGGAAGATCTGTGGCTAGGTATCTATATAATAATATAGTTTACTTCCATGATTCACCAGACGAAGTGGCCAGTGTCATCGATAGAGTTCTTGTTTCAAAACAAAACAAATATTAGCAAGACCCTCTTGGAGTGTGGGACCTTAGGAGGCCGAGAGAAGAGGAAAGGGTGTGTTTTTCAAAGGAGCACGAGTTTCACATCTATTTGAAATATCTCAACTTTAGATTGCGCTTCCCCTTATCAGCTTTTATCAAGCAGTTTTTCAACTATTTCCAAGTTGCGCCAAGTATATTCTCACTAAACACTTATCAACTTCTTATGGCTTTCGAGGTAGTCTATGAAGAAGTTGAAGTTAGGGATATGCCTAAATTATTTCGATATTTCTTTACAATGAGGAGGCAGCCTGACGATCGATACTTTATAGCTATTAGGCATAGCAGAAATTCGTGGATGAATTGGAATCCAAGATTTACAAGTGGCATGAAAAGTTTGTGTTTATTGTTTTAAATGAAGAGTTGGAATTTTGGAGCTAATGGACTAAACCAATTCATGCTAAGGACATTGAGTTGATGCTAAATGATGCTGCCGTAGTAGAGAAGATCCAAGAGAGAAGGAAAAACAAGATGTTTTTCTAGGATGCCAAGAGGATAGTAAGGCAGTATGAGAATAGAGAGCCAATTTCTCCAAGAAGGAAGGTCCACTACTGAGAAATCGTCATACCAAGTATAGTCACAAGAGGAAAGCTATTCTCATGACTTAGGGGAGGAATTATTACCTTTGAGCCTTACTTAGCATAGAGAATGTAAGTTCTTTCTTATCCTTCACTTTAGTATTAATGCATCTACTTTGTATTGCAGATATAGGTGCTGGTGAGGCAAACCTTACTAAGTTGTTGGCCCAAGCAAAGGCCAAGAAATCAAAAGCTGATAAATGTGCAGCCTCCACGGTTGCTGCTACTTGGCCGACTGCTATAAAAAAGGTAGTAAAAGAGGGCTCAGTGAAACAAGTAACAGACTAAAACAAGGCTTCCCGTCTTGCTAAGAAGCGACAAGGGAGTGAGAAACCTGGGTTTGCCGAGGCTATACAAAATGAGATCCTTCCAGCCGAAAATATTCCTCCGACTATAGAGCCAAGAGATGGTAGCCAAGAAATTGAACTGCGAAGCAAGGCTGAAGTCACCAATCTCGATGCTGCCAAAGGGTCATCACTCCCAATAGAGGTTGTGCTGAATACAAACAAAAAAAGTGGGAAGGAATTCATCATCCAACCTCCTACTAAGAGGTCCAAGGAATTGGATGAAAAAGTGAAGGAGGCAATGCGGAATAAAGCTCTCAATATCGGTAGTGTTGAATTCATCCCTAATACAGAGGTTGGCAAGAATTTCGTTTTGTGCTGGAGCCACAATATCTTACATACTAATTCAACCTTGGGCGACAGAACAAAATCCTTAGCCTTAATGGAAGGTATTATCCTTCCTAAGGACAGAGATTGCGAAGAAAGATGTTGATAGGGTTGGCGGTTGTGATAAGGCACACATCACGGCCAAACTGTATAATGTAAGTATTAATTGAATCTTTTCGATTATTAGGCGTGTTTAATTACTAACACTCCTGTTTGTTTACAGATCAATAGTCACGTTCTAATAGCCTTAGATGAAGCCAATAAAGAATTGAAAAAGGTAATAATAATAATAATTTTTTTATATACTTTGTTAAGTGGTTCAGAGAGTTCATCATTCCATATCAACTTGTTGCAAAAAATTGAGGAAGTATATAACTCCTCAAAAGCTCAAACTGTAGCCATTGAGGACATGAGAATAAGGGTTGATATAGAGATCGGAAAGTATCAAGATGAACTTATTGTTGAGAAATTGGCATACTCTTTAGCTGCCGATGAAGTCTCAAGTCTTAAGGCTAAGGTTGATGAGTAATATAAGGAGACCAAAAACTTGAAGGAGGAGCTATGTAAAAAGAAGGAAGAGTACAGGCTTAGGATGTAAATAAAGGGACTGGAGAACAACAACTTTGGACTACAAAGCCGAATAAGAGGAGGCAATAAGGAAAGGGCCTTCTATTGAAGAGGCACTTGAAATCGTGACACCTAGTTAGCAATATGAGAGATTATTGAGAAAAAAGTTGTTGGAGGGGGTTCAAGTGGTAAAAGAAGGAATCTTCAAGTTTCACCTTGACTATGATCTCTCATACTTGGACTTCGCCGATGTTGATGATAAAGTTAGCAGTTGTGACAAGAAAGTCGATGAGGATTTAGGTGTTGAGATTAATATGTAAGGTGATAATGAGGCTCGTGCCAAGGATCTTGGAGATAACGAAGATTGTCTATCTAAGGAAATCCCCTATGAGTGTAAAGAGAATCCACCTGTTCCCAAACCCTAAGCACTGGAGAAGAAATATGCTCTAATAAGGCTTTAACTTCCGATCAACAAAATGCCTTTACTCAGTTCGAGAATAAATCATAAGATTCTTTCCCTTGTAATTGATTTGTTATCTTTTGTATAGATAATATTTGGCCGAGAGATTGAAAATTTAACATTGTATTCATTATTAATCTTACGCACATTCCCTTATGCGTAATTTAGTAGTTCTAGCACGCTTTATTTCACGTACTCTACCGTTTCCTGGCATGTTTTATTTCACATGCTGAACTTTTGAGCATGTTTTGTTTCACAAGCTCATTTTCTCGGCATGCTTTGTTTCATAGGTTCATTTTCTCAGCATGCTTTGTTTCACATACCTATTTTTCTCGGCATGTTTTGTTTCATATGCAATGTATTGGGTGCCTTTTATATAAAGGTTGTCCATTAGTCATTTGAGATGTGCATTAGTCGCTTAGTCTGTGCTATAAGATTGCCTATCAGAACATTCACGTTCTTTAATCTATCATATGGCTAAATTATAAAGTTCGTTAACCATGATAGGTTTGAACCTTTAAAAAAAACAACAACATTAATTTGTTTAGTTTAATTTAAACTTTAAATAATAACCCGTTGATCATAAAAAGATCAAGAAGAGAAACAAATAAAAGTTGGAACTTTGATCATAGCATAATTGTTTTTCGAAACAACTGAACAAACGAGAATGCTCATAACATTGCAAAATTAATTAAAATAAAATTTTAGGTTCTTAGCATTCCATGTACGAGGAATCACTATTTCGTTCAACCTTTCTAGTCGACAAGCCACATCACCAACGACTTCTCGAACCCTCACTGGGTCGTCCCAATTTATGCTAAGTTTCCCTTTTCTATCTCTCGCGCGCTTGTCGCCATCAACTTTTGGCAAACCAAATCTCCAAGCTAAAAGACCTTATATCTCACCTTCTGATTATAATACCTAGTTACCCTATGCTGGTATGCTATAACTCTTGCTCGTGTGACATCTCTGATTTCCTCAATTGTATCCAAATTCGTTGTTAACCCGACTTGAATGATCATCACATCAAAATTTTGTATGTGAAGATTCAATAGATCCAATTCAATCGGCAATACAGCTTTTGAACTATAGGCCATCTTGAAGGGCGTTTCCCTTGTTGCGGTTCTATGAGTAGTTTGATATCCCCATAATAACTCCTACAATTCATCAGTCGATCTTCCCTTTGCTTGACTAACTTTCCTCTTCAAGTTACCTAAGATAATTTTATTGATGGCTTCTTCTTACCCATTAGTCTAAGGGTGAGCTATGATGTGTAATTAAGGCACATGTTGTATTTCTCACAAAATGCTCAAAACTTGCCATTGTTGAATTGTGGTCCATTATTCATGATTATCATGCATGGGATGCCGAACCTTAATATAATGAAGTTAAAGACAAAGGCTTCGACCTTTTATTCTATTATCCTTGCTAGCACTTTGGCATCTGCCTACTTCGTGAAATAATAATTGTTACTATGTGATGGACTTCAAAAGTGGTCCGAGTATGTCTAATCCCTACTGGGCAAAAGGCCAAGGACTAGTCAAACATCATTATTCAGTGGATGGCGCATAACTTAGCACCTCATGCTTCTAGCATTGTAAACAACGTTGAACAGATGCTCTTATGTCTTTTTTCATTGTTGGCTAATAATAACTAAGTTGCATGGCACTAATGTACAGTGTTTGAACTTTCACATGGTTGCTACATACATCGCCGTATCGTTTGGATAACACTTATCGCGCATCTTCATAAGGAAGGCATCGAAGATAAGGTTAGGAAATGCTACATTTGTACAACTGATCATTTTAATTTTAATTTTAATTTTAATAAAAGGTTGTTGGGTCTAGACTTAGATTTGAATCTAACCCAAGCTGACCTAATCCATATATGCAATTAATTACACATATGAATAAGGAAAAATCGATAGCTCAGTTGGATAAGCATTTGAACTTGATATTGCATATAATTTGGAGATCGTGGGTTCAATCCATGGAAGGTGCAAAATACATCTTTTATTTTCTTTTCTTACCTTATTGCCATGTTATCGCCACGTCACGGGCTATGTCATCGCTACGTTATTTATCAACTCACTTCTAAGTGTGGTAGACACACTTTGATACACTCCGACACATTCACATACACGTAACTATGTATTTGGCACCACATATTGTCCAGGTTCGTCCAATCCAAAATTAGAAGAAAATCATATTACATTTAATTTTTTCCATCCTTAACTTGGCCATGACACCTATAAATAGGAGTCTACTCTTCACTTTCAAAACACAACGAAAACTTCGAAACACTTTAGAAAAAAAAAATCGAAGTTTCCTCTCTTTAACATAGCATCCCTTACGGTGTTTTTTGACGAATATCACCACCATCGAATTTCATGAGCCGATCGAACCTACTGAGCTGATTCAAGTCGATCCAAGCCGAAATGAGCCGACTCCAAGCCGACCCTTTTTTTTTTCTTTTTAGTTTTATTCATTTATTTGTTTGTAAATGTTATAAATGAGAAAAAGAAAAAAGAATGAAAAAGAAAAAAAGAGAAAGAGAAGAAAAAACAAAAAGAGGAAAAGAAAAAGAGAAAAGAAGTAGTCTATGTATTTATAGAAATAGATAGAATAAGTATAAAAATAAATAAAAATAAATAAATAGGTTAGTAAAAAAAATCGTTTTGACACTTAGAAAAATTGAGTTTTCTAAAAATAAATGAAAATGAATCAATCATTTTTTCAAATTAGAATCATTTAGAATTTCCAAAAATAAAATCCAACTTAAGACTCCTTATAATTTTTTCTCATATCAACTCAAGATGGGTAAAAACGTAAACCCAGCAATTTTTTCAAAGTTAAAATTAATCAACCTGCTATATTTTCATTAAACGAACTATGGAAGTCTGATCTTGAATAGCGGGTACGTAGGCACCCGTACGCAAGTATAGGGTGAGTTAAAATATGGAAAGTTTTATTTTTTCCATTTTTAGATATTTATATAAATTAATCAATTTAGTCGCATGTATCATAATTAGATGTTTTTAGAAATTAAAAAAGGTATATTTGAAAAGCAAAGTTAAATTCAGAAAGTTAAAAGTGATATCCGTTTAGAGTTTAATAAATTAGCCCCCAGATCTAGATCTCTAGTTTTCAAAAAACCGTATTTATAACTTGGTTTTTTAATCGATAGACCAGTAACTAAGTTATAACCAATCCACCAAATTAGTTATAACTTAACCCTTTTTCTCGACTCCGGTTGAGTAGTAACTCCAAATCTTTTCAAGTTGGAAAAAATGGTCTTCTTTAAACCCTAGTTAAGGGCTAATATTAAACGGGTAAAGTTTAGTATTGATCGATTTAGAGAAGACCTAATTTTATAAGAAGAACCAGGAGGGTGAAAAACCATGCTCGACAGGTACCATATCGGTTTCTTAGTAATTTCCACACTATCCTCTTCACCCGTGAACTCAGCCAGGAAATCCACCAGCACTTGAGCTTTTAATGACATTTTGGGTTTGTATTATATACCATAGGCACTTAGCTCTAAAGCATATTTCATCATCCTTCCTAAGGAATTTGGCCGTTACAATGCCTGCTGTAAATGTTGATAAGTGAGGACTACAATTTGGTGAGCTTCAAAATATGGTTTCAACTTTTTTGTAGAGAGAACCACTGTTAACACGAATTTTTCAATTCTTGTATATCAATGCTCCGATCCTTGAAGGACATGACTCACGTAATAGATTGGTCAATGTTCCTTATCGTTGATTCAGACTAATATAAAGGAAAGTGCTCGATAATTGACTAATAGGTATAAATACAAATTTTCTCCTAGGATAGGTGTCTAGAGTATTAGAGGTGGGGTGAGGCGAGGCGAGGCGAGGTATTCTTTAAGTTTGCTGAATGCTCCCTCACAATCATCCATGAACTTGAAATCTCTCGGATTCTTTAAAATTTTAAAGAATTCTGCACACCTGTATACGCTTTTCAACACAAACCTGTTAAGGGCAGCCATTTACCTAGTGAGTTCTTGGACCTCCTTAATAGTACAAGGAAAATTCATTTCTTTAATCACATCAATCTTTCTTGGGTTAGCTTCGATGCCATGCCGAGTAACCATGTACCTTAAAAACTTTCCCGAAGTAGCACCAAAGATGTACTTCTGCAGCTTTGGCTTTGACTTCGACTTCAACTTCATGTTGTATCTTCTCAAGGTAGTGAATGTCTCCTCAAGATCAATAAGATGCAGATCCTCTGTCGTGCTTTTCATGTTCATAACATCTATGTACACTTTGACATTTCGATGGATCTAGGGTTTAAATATCATAGTGACAAGCTGCTGATAAGTTGCATTGGCCTTTTTTAGCCTAAAGGGCATCACCATATAACAATATGTTCCAAAATTAGTGATGAATGATATGTGAACTTCATCTTCCTCATCTATTTTAATTTGGTTGTAGCCAGAAAAAGCATCTACGAAAGAGAGCAACGCATGCCCGGCAGTTGAATCAACCATCTAATCAATTCGCGGTAAGGAAAAGCAATCTTTAGGACAGGCCTTGTATAGATTTGTGAAATTTATGCACATGCGCCATTTGCCATTTGACTTCTTAACTAACACACAGTTAGCTAGCTAAGTTGGATAGGGCTCTTCCTAAATGAATCTTATCTTCAAGAGTTTTTAGACGTCTTCTTCTATGGCTACTTGCCTCTCAAGGGCAAAATGTCTCTTATTTTGTTGGATTACTTTTGCGTTTGGATTGATTTGAAGCTTATGTACCATGATGTCTCTAAGGATACTAAGCATGTCCAAAGGGGACCATATGAATACATCAGTATTAACCTATAGAAAATTGATTAAATTTTGATAGATGTCTGCTGAAAAGGGTTTCCTTATCTTAGTCATCTTCTCAAGATTGTCTCCCAATGAAATTTCCACAATTTCATCCTTAGCATTATCTATGCCGACTAACTTTCCTTCTGGACAAGTTTCTACTTGAAAAACTTCTTCTCACCTTAACGCCCTTATATGCAATGATCTTGCTAACTATTGATCTCCTTTGCATACGCCAACTCTCGTAGGAGTTTGGAATTTGGCCTAGAGGTGAGTAATGGAAGGGACGATGCCGAATAAGTGTTGACACTGTCGTCCCATGATCATATTGTCCATCATATTGTATAGGGACTAACATTTGATGACAAGGAAGTTCACTTTGTCTTTTGCAACATGCTTGTCATCTTCAATCTAAATTAGTAAAGAAATTACTCTAGTTACCCTAACGGCTTGATTGTTAAAGGCATACAAATCATTGATGTAAGATCTCGGTTGTGATTTGATCTTTGGTCTCATTTGATCAAAAGCGTATTGAAAAATAATGTTTGCTAAACTTCTAGTATCAATGAGAATTTTCTTGACCTTAAAGTTAGCAATTCTCACACTAATCACAAGTGCATCATCATGCGGCCTTCGAATGCCTTCAAAGTTTTCCTTGTGAAAAAAATCATATTGTTGATTTTGACCTTCTTGCCCTAGATATTGCAAACATAATTAATGGTGTTAGTCAAACTCGAAGAGCTTGACCGACCTATGGTAGAAGGTCACCAACAATAGTGTTGATTATACTATTAAGTTCTTTACTGGTGTTTCCGTCTCTTACATCTTTCCGAGCAATAGCTAGTTAAGTAACATTCTACTGGTCTCCTTGTCTCCTCTAAGATGGTCGCTCAATATTCTCGGCTTCATATGCTAGGAACTTATGCAAGTGCCCTTGCTAAATTATATCTTCGATCATGTTCTTAAGTTGGATGCATTCGTCAGTGTTATGACCTTTGTTGTGATGGAAATCGCAATACTTGTTAGAATTTTGCTGTGATGGGTTTCCTCTCATCCTTTCTAGCCATTGCAACATGCCCCTCTGTCTACGCACCTCCATAAATATGTCCAAAATTAGACAACTGACTAGCGTATGGACCGAATATGTTGGAATTCGTAGCCTTTTTTTCTCGGAGTTAGGACATTGGTCATTGTCTGTTTCAAGTTGATCTTTCACACTTCTCCTCTTGTTGCCTCTCTTGTCTCCTCTATTTTGGTAAGCTTCTCATCGAGCTTTAATATTGTCCTCTTGTTGGATGTAAGATGTAGCTTTTGCTTTAAACTCAGCAAAAGTTCTTAGCTTATTCTTGGCGAGAGACTTGAAAAAATCTCCATGTGGCTTTACACCATCAATGACCACATTAAGAGCTACATTCATGTCGAGCTTTGGAATTTGAACCATCTCAGCCATAAACCTCTCTAGGTAATCTCTGATAGAATCATCTAATCTCTACTTTATTGTGTTAAGTATTGAAGAATCCTTAATAGGAAGCTTACTTGAAAGGAAGTATTGGAGAAACACTTATGCTAAATCTTCGAAACACGAAATCGTGTTCGGCTTCAAGTGTTTAAACCATGTACTTGCTGCATTTCTTAGTGTCGAAGGGAAAGCATGGTATGCCACGGCATCACTGAAGCCATGTAACTTAGCCAAAGTGTGGTAGTATTCTAAATGATCTTTTGGATCTCTCGTCCCATCATTTATTTCAAATTGTGGCAACTTGATGTGTTGTGATATGACCTCCTCTAAAATCTTAGTGATGAAAGGGCTCTTCTTAACTTGAAAATGTTTACTTGTTGTAGTAAGGATGCTAACATGTGAGGGTTCAGCATAGTGCACCTACTGTAGTTGCTTATCCTTGTCATTTTTCTTAAGTGTAGGAACAGAAGGTTTCATTATAACTTTAGCTTGCTTTTTTGACAATTTGAGCAAATAGATTGAGTTGTCACTTGTTTCGACATTATGATCACTGTGCTCTTTTTTTTTTTTTTATTTGGGTAGACATTGTTATAAAGGAGATTAAGGATCTCTTCATGTTTTTTGTTTAATTCTTGGTTTTCTTTAGCCAAGTTAAGGCAAAGTTGCTTCAACTTAGCCAAACGTTGTTCGTTAGTGTGTCTACTTTCCCCTTCAAGGTGGTGGGATGAATACTAACACCTACACTTTTAGTTAATCTTGTTTTTTCCATGTGGATGGGTAAGAAAAAATAAACGGCGCCAAATGTTGTTAGGTGAATTTGGATTAATACTTTGATCTTGCAAAGAAAGAGAAAGCTACAAGGTACTAGGGTTAGTCCAATATGGCCACTCTAATGTAGCCACTTTGATGCCTAAGTCAATAAATTAATGTTAAAGAGGGTAAGACAAGTAGTTGGGTTGTCAGATGGTTCTTACAATGCTTCTTCCCTATATTTATAAGCAAATATCAAATGTCTGAAATAGCACTTAACCGCATGATTATTAGGACACGTGGAGACCTCTCAATCAAATACATGCCTAAAATGTAGGAATAGTGAGCAGTTATGTAATATAACCGTGCCAAGTAATAACTGTTCATGCCACTTTCCTTGAATTCAAATTAGATAGGAATCTATGTTAGTCGGAGTTAACCGAGAATATTACTACTTGGCATGTTAGTAGTCAAGTGGCCGAGTGAATTGAATTCGACTATCAATAGTAGGTATTTATACTCGAGAATTAGGGAAATCGACCTAAAATCGAAAACACTAAATGGATAATGTCCAAAAGAAGCAATGTACAAGGAATATAAAAGGGTAAAAATGAAAATTCAAAGAAAAATAATGATTAGTGTAATAGATTCCTTCATGTAGGTCTAGGATACATGGCGACAGCATATTGGGGATGCTTCTAGTAGAAACAAACAAAGTAGTACGATCAAGATAGAAGGCTGAGCAAAGGTGCCAGGCAAACCTAAGCCTGTCCGAGAAGAAGTAGCTGTAGATATGCGCTGGAGCTCTCGGCTTCTCAGCACTAATGTTGCTAAACTAGAGGTCGGCTTAGTCATAGCCAAGCATATATGTGTGAGGGGTGAAGCTATCGGTAGAGCGTTCATCCAATCGACACATGACTTCCGAGAGATGTATAGTTACTCGGCTTGGCAAAAGAACTTAGTTGGTAGTAAGGATCAGCTTAGCCTTAGTAAGAGTCAATTAGAACAAGAGGATTCACCTCATTAGTCCTTCTAAGCCTCGGGTTCGGTAATAAGTTAAAGGTCCAGTAGTTTGATTCCTATCAGTTCCAGACTTGGTTCATTTCATTAATGGGGTTTCTAACACTATTCCCAAGGCCTTAATCACCGACTTAATTAGTTTAGGTCATTAACCCATCATTATCCTACTTAACTTGGTTAATTATATCATAAATCATACTTAACACTAACAATCATGTCATTACACTAATTAATCAAAATTTATAGCTCATTAAGTCCATTAATAGTAGCGGCCAAGTAAGGTTATTCTAGGATTTCTTTAACTCCATCCATCCAACTCTTATTCTAGTGTATTTTCTTTGTTGTTAATCACATTTCTATTGATTTTAAGCTAATAATATCATATAATATGATGAAAAGAAGATGGATACATATTGTGGTGGGAGTGGCATGGATGGTACTTAGAGTTTCATGGAGTTTTATTAACATCTTTTCAAGTTATTTACATAAAACTATCTCATACACTTCTAAAATGTAAGTAACAAAAAGTATATGAATAAATATGCAATTATAAGGCTCTAAAATGACATGTATAAGATTACAACAAACTTATATAGTATTTCTAATCTTAAACTCTGAAGATATCATAGGTAAAACTAGTGTAAATAGAAAAGTTAGGTGAGTTTTACGTTAAATTGGTCTACATAAGCTCTAATTTTTTCGCTTAAAAACGATGTTAAAACAAGCTCCTTTAAGAGATAATATTTGTTGACAAGAAAGTATGGTGTGTGTGTGACATTTTGGTGTGGTGACTTGTGATTTGGAGCAATGTGTTAGTGGTAAAAACAAAAGGCACTAACATGTGCAGGGACCTCCAACAACTCCTTTTGTTTTCTTCCCGTATTTCTTTGATTTTTGTTTAGGTTTTTTGAGAGTGTTTCTTAGAGTTTTCTAAGAGTGAATAATGAGGTTAAATAAAGGTTTTATTAGGATGAAATGGCATATATTGAAGGTGAATTAAGGGAGACAAGAGGTGGCTATTTTGAGATAATGGTACATAGTCCCATCTTAGTATTATTGTACCTTATTTGCTTTTTGCCAAATGAGAAAGGATTTTGTCTCTTAAAGGACAGGTGTCATTTGATTCCTAATTAATCCTTTGTCCTTTATTCTTAATTGAGTTTGACTTATTACTAATTAAGATATAATGAGAGTTGGTAGATGGATTAAAGGGTAATTAAGCTAATTAATCGCGATTGGATTTAATTAAGCAATTTAGGCCTAATTAGGGTGTAACTAGGGTGTTGCCATATTTTATCACTTTAATTAAGTTCATAGACCTATATTACTTCATTTGTTAGTTCTTTATTATTCGAGATCTATTAGGGTTTTCAGACCGCCTATCAAGCTTGCGATTTAGAGTTTTCGAGCAATTGGAGAATTACTTGCGGTTAAGTGAATAGCTTAGGGATATACTTAGGGTTTAATACTTGAATTAGGGTTTTAGATTTTCAATTAAGGTTTTACTCAATCTATTGATATTTTCTAATAGTTTTAAGGTTTCTTGCATATTAATGGTTTTAAGGTTTTATGCGTACGATTAAGGTTTTAGGGTTTTACTTTCTTTAGGATTTTCCGACTTATTATTTAGGGTTGGATCATTTTATTTAGGGGTATTATTATTGTAGATACCTCATTTTTGCCACCCTTTTTATTTTTTTTATTTATTTTTTAGAATAGGTTAAAGGGTCCTAAAATTAAGAAAGATACAAAATTAAAGAAAGCCCCTAAAAATAAGAGACTTAGGAAAACAAAAAAAAAAAAGAAAATAAAAAAATAAAAAAATATGAAATTCAAGAAAGTACAAAAAATAGGAAAATAGGAAAAAAAATTAAAAAATAAGAAATTTAGAAAAAATACAAAAAATGGAAAAATTTAGAAAAATATATAAAAAATTTCAAAAAGTCACAAAAAATAGAAAAAAATAGGGAATTTAGAAAATCATAAATATTTTTAAGTAGTTTAAATAGAATAGATTTTTTAATTTAAATACATTTAAATAAAGGATTATTGGATCTAAGCTTAGATTTGAATCTAATCCAAGTTAACCTAGTCTATATGTACAATTTAATTGAACATATGAACAAAGTATAAGCTAACAGCTTAATGGATAAGCACATGGATAGGGTATTAGGGTTTGGTTTGAGGTTTTAGGTTCAAAACTTGCTAAAGGCATAAAATTGCCTTTTGTCCTTCTCTTTTTCAAACTTTATGCATGGCCACATGTCAAGCCATAATTAAGCCACGTATCTGAAATTGACATATGGTATTTTGTGATTGGTCGTAACAATAAACATTCTTTCCCTTTTTTTTTTCTCCCCTTTCCTTTTTATTTTCCTCTATTTCTTTTTCAAAAAAGATAGACATATACAATGCATAGCAAAAAAGGGGGGAATTCTTTTTTAAAAAAATACACTAACACATGCATGCAGGGGAAGGGGGAATTCATCTTTCAAACACACATACAGGGAGGACCAGCGATCTCTCTCTCTCTCTACTATCTCTCTTAGACCCTTACTTTCTCTCATCGAACCCAACTCCACCCTCGTCCTCTTTTTCTCTCGGACACCACCCTCCTCAACCAAACACGAACACATATAGCCCTTATGCCTCACACATAACCGCCTCATCCCCACCAACATACACTTGGCTGTACCTTCCCTCATTTCACCTATGGACTCACAAACACGATCGCCTCTCTCCTAATGACCCCTACGTTGCCTGCATAGTCTATGCACACACAATCTACTGAAGACCCTAAATAGACACCATCACACGCAGCCCCTCAACTATTTCTCTCTCATACCCAATCTAACACAACACACACAAACACCTTGGCCATTGCCTTTTGCACAAACCCAACTCCAACATGGTCAAAGCCCCCTACGCACGACACATATAGCTACTCATGACTTTATATACACCACCATCAAACCCAACATCTAACTACCCACGAAGCCTCAATTCAACATACACTTACATACAACGAGAGTCACCATCCTCATCCAACATCGCTCTCTCCCTCTTGACCACTCACTGTACGTACCACACCACCACTACCGCCACTCTAACCCAAACACCTCAAAACCACCACCAATTGTTGTGACATTTTCCCTATACCCCCAAACCCCAATCGAAAACTCATAAAAAAGCTTTCTTCCAGTCGTTTTAGCTACTGAAACAGCCTCTAAAGCACCACTCCAACTACTGTGTGCAACTCAGCAACCCAACCTGATTCGCAACCACTTCGACCTGAGGATCTAATCCGACCCAAACCGATAACCAAACTACGCCCACTCCAGAATCGACCTATGCCCAAAGTTTGGTCCAACCTTATCTTTTTTTTTTTTTTTAAGTTTTCGGTTCATTTGTTTTAACATAGTTATTTATTTATTTGAATGTGTATATGTAATTAAAAATAAAAGAAAACTCCGAAAAAAAAGGGAAAAGGAAAAGAGAAAAAGAAAAAAAGGGGGGAAAAAGAAAAAAGAAAAAAAAGGAAGAAAATTAAAAAAATAGTTTATTTATTTATTTACTTTTTAGTTTAATAAATAAAATAGAATAAATAATAAATAAATAAGATAGTATAATAAAAATAAGTATATATGTTAGTGAATAAAGTTATTTTGTCATTTAGAAAATTGATTTTTCAAAAATAAATAAATAATAAATATAAAGCAAATAAAAATGAACAAATCATCTCATCACTTAGAAAAAATAAAATAAAAATAAATTGAAATGGGTAAAAACGTAAATCCAGTATTTTTCCAAAACTAAAATCAAATCAACCCGCTATGTTTCTGGTAAATAAATTATGGAAGTCTAATCCTGAATAGCAGGTACGTAGGCACTTGTACGTAAATACGAGGTGACTTAAAATATGGAAATTTTTATTTTTTTTCATTTTTTTAGATATTTGTGCAAATTAATCAAATTAGTTACATGTAATATGATTATCCGTTTAGAAATTGAAATAGGGTATTATTTGAAAAGCAAAGTTAAATTCGAAAAGTTAAAAAAGTAGTACCTGTTTAAGGTTTAATAGGATAACTCTTGGATTCAAATCTCTCATTTTTAGAAAATCATTTTGTAAAATCGGTTTTCTTGTTAAGACCAATAGCTAAGTTATAACCAATCCACCGAATTAGTTATAACTTAACTTTTTTCTCGACTCCGGTTGGGTGGTGACTTCAAAGCATTATTCAAAAAATACAATAAAAATCGGTTTTCTTTAAATCCCAGCTAAGAATTAGTATTAAATGGGTAGGGTTTAGTACTAATCGATTTAGAGAAAATTAATTCAAAAAGAACTAAGAGATGAAAAACCAAGCTCAACAATTATTATAATGGTTCTAAGAATTATCTATTGACTCTTATATCCAACTCTAAGTTCAAATCCAAAAGTTTGCAAGGTTCATATTGTCTCTCCAAGTATAATATTGGTATTATTGAGGAGATATTTTCATATAATTACTTTGGTTTCATATGGTTAATTACTTTGGACCTATGGTTAATTATGATGTAAGACTTGATCAGCGAATTAAGATGTAATTAAACTTTTTAAATCTTAATTATTTGTATACTTAGCATAAATTAAGCATATTTTAGGGCTTAATGTGTCAAATTAAGTTGGTTAAGGCTATTAGGTCATTTCATCTAATCAGTTTAAGGAATTGAGATAATTATTATTGTTTGGGTACGTTTTAGAGGGTAGATTAGGGTTTTAAGGTAATTAAACAATTAGTTTCTGATTAACGAATAATTTTACTATTTAATTAGAATACAATAGTTGAATTAGGGTTTTCGACTATAGATTAGGGTTTTACAATCATTTTAAAGGCTTGCTTATATTAGGGTTCCAATTAGGATTTTAGTATTCGAAGGTTTATTTAAGGGCTATAGTATTCATTTTAGGGTTTTGAATTCATTATAAGGGTTATCTATATCAATATTCTTTTCTTTTCTTTTTTTGGTTTAGCTTACCCTTTATCAGTTTTAGGGAGCTCTCATGAGCTTTAACTATCAGCCTTTTTCTCATTGGGGTTTGGGGCTGGTTTTGTTAGATTAAGTTGACTTTTGGAGTTAACATTAGTCATTGGCATTTGTTTACAGGATTTGAAGGCTTTGAGTGTAGGGATCAAACTAGGGTTAAGATTGCCATTTAGGATTCTAGGAGTTTGCATTAGGGTTTTTAAGCATAGCCTCTCAGGTTTAGGGTTAGTTATCTTGTCAACAATAAGGTATCTTTCAAAAGAACTTATTAACTTATAGCCTTTATTCTAAGAAATTTGTGGGGTTTAGAATCAGTCCTAGCTATAGTTGTCAAAATCGTGATTTTACCCATGCGATTCTACGAGTTTACAATTTTAAGTAGATTTTTCGAATTAACTTGGGTGTAGTATCATTTTTTGTATAGAAACTTACGTTTTTAACTAAGTTTACATATAAACTCAGTAGAAACTTGCATTTTTGACCGAGTTTATTGATTCTATATATGTAAGTTGAATGAACTAAAAAATTAAAGAAAAAAAATATAACTAACCTTTTACAAACCATCAACTGTTAAGGCATTACAACGTCTATCCTATCATATTCTAATTTTTTACCTCTTTCTTTTTCTCTTAATCTTTTATTTTATATTTATAGTTTTTATCCAAGTTTCAGCTCCAATAACAAAGTTTACAAAGAAAACTATATATTTTATTTTATAGTGTGAATAACTTAAAATGAGTTGAAATGTTTGGTTATTTTCAATTTATAGCTTTTATTTAAAAAAAAAACAGAGAGTTAAAGTTTAGTTTCAACTCTATTTGTTCTTCTTTCGTACATGTTAGATTATATATTAAGAATTTTTATGGAAACAAAACTTAATTTCTTCATTTTTTTTTTATTACCATCATATATTTTAAGTTTTGAATAACTACTATAAGTATATCAGTAATTTTTTAAAGCTATTTTACATAAGTTATACAAACTTATATTTCTCTATTTCAATTTTCTGTTCCGATTTTACAGACCTTTTAATTATTATAGGTAGAATTATGAGTTTGACAACCTTAGTCTTGGCGGTGGTTGATGGTAGATGTGGCGGTAGTAGTAGAAGTGGTTAGAGGTAGTTGATAGCCGGTGATTGATGGTAAGGATGATTGTTGCTAGTAGCGGTGATGGTTGGTGATAGTAGGCGATGGTTCATCATGGTGGTCAATAGTAGTGGTAATGTCAGCAGTGGTTGGTGGTGGCAGTGTTAATCAGTAATGGTTAGTGGTTATTTGTAATAGTAGTGGTGGTCAGTAGCGATAGTATGGAGGGGCGACAATTGTGTTGATCAGTGGTGGTAGTGGCGATCGGTAGTGGCATTGGTGGTTAATGGTTGTCCACAGTGGTGGCAATAGTAGGTAATAGAGGTAGCGGTCAGTAGCAGTGGTCGCAGTCAATGGTAGTGGTGGTTAACGGTGGAGATGGTGGTTTGTGGTGGCAATGTTGGTGTTCTGCGATGGCAATGTTGGTGGTCAGTAATGGTCCAAGTGGTTGCGATGGCGACGGTGGTTATTGTTAAATTTAAATGAGGTTATTTGTTGGGAAAACTAAGTTAGTTGGTACAACTATAATCATATCTTTATTAAGTAATATAGATAATTGATACGTGATAATGTAATTAATAAAAGAATAAACAGAAGGAAAAGAAACGAAAATCAAAATTGAAAAGGTACAAAAAGAATAAGAACAAGGACATGTTATTAGAAATTTGATTTGTTTTTCCTTTACATTAGTGACTAACATGATATTTGATAAAAACCTAAAGGGAAAATTAAAAACCTTAAATTTCTCCAAATAGAATATGTAGAGATGTTAATGATTAGCCCTATCCTTATCCTCGGATCATCGTTAAGGGGAGGTTGTTGTGGAGGTGGAAAGACAAAGCTAATTGATTAGTGGTATGCCTACTAGTGCTGCCACATTTTCTCAATATGTTGGACTTGTTGCCATTGCTCCTCTTTAAGCTCCTAGAGATTAGTTTTATACCCTCTTACCATTTCGTACATCTCCTATTCTCCAGCAAATCTAGCGATATCCCTCTTGTACATTTCATTTATACACTGGTACATTTATTGCATGCTAAAGGGAACATTTAATCCAAGGACCTCTTGATGATTGTGTGCTTCGTCATGTCCTATCCCGCCCTGCTAAACTTACCAATCGAGGAGTACACTGAAAGGAAGCTAATCATCTTCCTATTATTGATGGTGCGCTTATTGCTATTGATGATGTCCTTGTCCAAACCTATACCACTCCCATGTCTCTTCATTCCTCTCGATGTGAAGCTTTTGCTTTAACTTATCTAGTCTAAATGGCATTGATCTATTGTTTGCATAAACATTCAAATCAATCCCTTTGGATGCAAGCATATGTAAGAGGAAGTGCCTGTATCCTATTTGACTATCCTTTTATGCATGTATTCGCATCATGTAACGATAGATGATGGTCCCAATATTGACTCGTCTTACGCAAAGAATGGAGTTGATAAGCTACAATCTTCTTTTGAAAAAAAAAATGAGTACATGGGGTGATAGAGTTGGTAATTATATGATAGAGAAGTCACGCTATGATGAGGAGATCATCAGACTTTAGGTGCCTAAGATGTTGAGTAGTATTCTCCCCTTGACATATGCGTAGCCTGAATACGTAGACGAAAGCTCTTGCAGCGCCCCATTTTCCAGACTTAATGATGTTGCCATTGGAAGGAAGCTATAACAATTCATTTATGTATTCTGGACAAACTGTAAAAATTTGGCCAAACATATAAGTGAAGCTATACTCAACATTGATATCCGCCACATTCCATGGCTCATCATCATTACCTTCATAAACTAATTTGGTTGTCGCATTCGAATAGAATATGCAAACCAAGTCAGAATATATGTCATTATCTAAGTCTAACAACCGCTGGAGGCCTATCTATTGAAGCAACTCTTGAAAGTTGCCAACATCAACTAACTCATCCCAATCATACGATTGCGTAATCAAAACATATCATTGGAAAAAGTCATGGTTGAATCGGTCATGCATTTTGGTCATTGGAAGGTGTTCATTGAACGCATGGGCATTGGTAAGAGCTAATGGAGGGGGTATGGGAGAACGTAATCAAGCATACTTATTCTTATATTTACTTTTGTGCTTGCTTTTCTTAGATCGTATGTGAGAGGGGGATTCTATGGTAATTAGGTTGGCTAAGGATTTAGTAATTGAGAAAGTGAAATTGAGGATATTAGAACATGGGCACATTTCATTTTGGACGTAGGAATGTTATGAGTGGAAGATGGCTTTATATAGCCATTCTTCGGGGTATAATGTGCCCAAAGTTGGGACATTACACCCAAATAACCAAATTGTTTTCAATGTTGTAGCAATAATGGTCAAATAATGAGGAGACGAATAATAACCAACTCGAGATGGTTCACTAGGTCTTTTTGCTATAGAAATAGAATTCAACAAACACAAACCAAGTAAAATTTATGTGTTGTACAAGTTAACAATGTTGGTACAGTCCATGCAACATGCCCACGTTGCTTTCTTTGCCAAGGGAAAATTTTTGGGCAAGGATCTTAACATTGGGACATTGTGGACAACGTGCCATTGTTAAGCTTTTTGCCCAAAAATTTTTGCTTGGGCAAGAGGTTAACATGGGGATGTTGGGTACAACGTCCCTACATTGACCTTTAGCAACATTCCTCTCTCCTTTGGCCTATAAATACAGGCTACACCATAACGTTAGCCACATTCCTCTCATCATTCCCTCTGTTTCATTTCCTAAGTTTACCAGAATTTTTAACCCCTCCAATCTTTACTCTCTAAACTCTTGTCCTTGTCTACGTACAGTTAACAATGTAAGGAAGTGGAAGTGGAAATCCTTATGACAACTTGCTAGCAATTAATGAATATGACAATTTGTGGATCTTCGATTAATGGAATCCTAGTCAGGGGTACATTCATTTGCTAAATACCATCGGACAATCAGTCCCAAGATATTCACCTACTATTGCTCCTACTGTTACCTATGCTAATCCGGTTGGGGACGTTCCTCTGCCCGTAATGCAATGGCCACCTTCAATGGCTAGTGGGAATGTAGATGATTACGAGGATTTCGATGTGGTATGTATCCTTTAGAAATATCTACGTTATGCAAAAGTGAATTTATGTCTCTAGTTGGTATAGCTATCGATTGTGAAATAAATAATTGAACATACTATAATTATTTTTATCTTGTTATGGCTAAGAAGATTTCATAGAAGACCCCTTGTAGACCTAGTCGCCTAAGGGATCAATAAGCAATACTGGTTCTACCATAACCAAGGGTTCATCCGGAAGATGGAGAAAGCGGATAAGCGACGTTTGGAATTATTTCGTCATTATGGTTAGAAAAGATGCTGCTAGGTGTATGGCATGAAACAAAACTTTATCTAGAAATTCCAAGTTGGGAACGCATCATCTTACCCAACATTTAAAGATGCATTAGAATAAAAATGAACCACTGGTTAGAGTCCCAAATGCTTGATTAATAGGAACTTCATCAGCTATCGAGGAAAGCGAGACACTATTTATATTCAACCAAGGGGAGGCATGAGAAACTCTCGTTTAGATAATGGCTACTGTCAGTATATTGTTCTATGCAGTAAGCCAAGAAGACTTTGGAGAATGGGCATTAAGATCATTGCAATTGGAATATAAGTATGCTGGGCGGAAAACCCTATGAATTGAAACAATTGAATTGTTCCTGCATAAAACATGAATAGTTAAAGGCACAACTACTTAGTCTTGAATCTAGGTAATAGGAATTGGAATCTTTTCCTGAAATTCATTTGCCTTCATCTCAACCATTTCGATGCAGCGGTCATACCGGTAGTTCTCATGCTATGGCTACAAAGAAGAGCAGGTAGATTACTCAAATAAGTTGGAGTTTGAGGACTAACTTCGATACTACTAGTAAATCTTTCAGTGAACTACTAGTTTACCAAGTCCAACACCTTTGGGAAGATAAGGCTGATGTGGATGTCCTTAAGTGATGGGCAGTAATATTTCACATGATGCCAATCTTATCAATTGTTATAAGGGATGTTTGGAGGGCTTTAGCTTTGACGATGTCGTTTGAATCAGCTTTTAACCCAAGCAAGCAAGTCCTTAATCCTCACCACCTTTGGCTTAAAGTTGAAACCGTTAAAGCCACTGTGTGTCTCAAGGACTAAAGAGATGCCCAAAAGAGGAGACAAGGGGGTATAGAATCAATTTTTAGCCGTGAGGAAGACGATGAAGTTGAGTAGTCATTCTAAGCGATGGAAAGGGGAGATGAGTTGTGATGGATTGATGATGATGATGATGAGTATTGATTGGAATCCATTTTGGTCCATTCTATAGTAAATATTAATTTTGCTGGATTGCTATATATATATATATATATATATATATATATTATTGGAGGTTTCAAATTTCAGGTATATTGGCTCAATTACTTAGCATTAAATTAATATATTTTAAATATAATTTAAATTCCTGTCGTAGTATATAATAAGACATCGAAAGATTAATTACGTTATTTCTTGTAGGCAAAGGCATTGGTTAGTAGATTCAACATGAAGATATATTAGACCCTGAGGTAAACGAGCAGGGTGTCCATCGAAGCGTAGTGATGCGCATAACGTTCTAACATATTGATTCTATAACTAATTGGCTCATTTGTACTT
>JAMXBB010000010.1:1614544-1781497 GCA_024138015.1 Lumnitzera littorea | reverse complement strand
CTTCAATATATATATGAATATATTGTACATTTATATATATATATATATACTCCCATATTTTACTACTTATTCGTATATACATATTTATATTATTGTGCAATATATTCATATATATATTGAAGTATGTATTTTTAGTAGTATATATATTTACATGTATTATACATGGAAGGAAACCATGCATATATATAAATAAGTATAACGTATATATACATATAAACAAATATATTTGAGTGTATACATACATAAATAAAAAGAAGATAAATTGTACATTTAAATTAACATGTATTTTTGTTTCACTTGATACATAAAGCCAAATACATGTACATATAATTCCTACTATAAGAAATACTAAAAACAATACATATAACTCCTACTAACATATTCCTAATACAAGAAATACTACAAAGTACATGTCAAAATCAAAAGAATACATAAAAAATCATATTACAAGGAAAGAAATGAATATATAACATAAATAGTATTTTATTATTCTTGTCTTGAAGTTTTTGAAAGATGATCTCCCTTCTTCCTCTTGAAGTTGATAGTAAAATGGTGATGGAGATGAAGTAAATATATTATGATATAAAGGTTAGTGAATAGTTGATTTAAAGGGAAGAGAAAATGAAGTAATTAGAAGAGTAAACAGGGAGAGATATTGTTGGCCAAAAAAAAAAAAGAAAGACATAAGGAAGTGAATTGGATTTCAAATTGTGAAGAAAGTAAAGTTAAAAGTGCTTTTTGTGGAGGATATACTTAACAGATGGTAGGGAGAAGAAAAAGAAGAAAAGGATAAGAAAATAAGGTGATGAGTTGACTTTGATTTTATCTTGATTTCAATTTTTTCTCAATAAAGATAAGGGACACTCATGTAGCCACAAAGAAAAGTGAAGAAAAGGAAAAGGAAAAGGAAAAGAAAGAAAGAAAAGAAAAGAAAGAAAGAAGGAAAGAAATATGAAATTACCCTTTTGGCTTTTACTTAAAGTTTTTCCACCTTTAAGATAATATTTAGGATAGAATATGATGTAATTATGGAAAAATATAGGATATGAAATTAATGTGTACTATATATTACATGAACATAAAGTATGTAACAAAATTAAATCAATATAAAAAATAATACATATATATACATACATGTGATGCCACAAATAATTATAACATAATATTTGTAATCTTATTAATTTATTTAATTAATTTTTTTTTTATTTTTATTTATTAATATTTAGAAATTATCTATATTCGTTTGTTACCGATTTTACGTGATTACGCACATCTATCGATAATTTTACTATATTAGGCCTTTATCACCATTAAGATAAATTTATATATTTTATAAGCTTAAGGTTTTGGTTTTTGGGTTTTTTATCAAGTTCGAGTTCAATCTTTTGGATTTAAGTGTATATAGGATTTGAGATTTTTATACACGATCAGGGTTTTGATTAATATATTAAAGTTTTTCTCATTCTTCTTAAATTCAAGTTTATAATTTAGTTAAGTTTTTAATTTATTTGGTCTGATTGACTTAAAGAATTATTTAGGGCACTTGAATCTAATTTATGGTCCAACCTAAAAGTTTATAGGGTTTACATACACTCAACCGCTGATGATGAATCGGATTGTATTATGATAGAGGTTATGAGAACCTTCACTGTATTTTGTGTGTAACTAGCCAAAATAAAGATAATAAAGGGTTGTGTGAGTTATTTATTTTTGCATTTAATGCATATAGGTTGACATGGCTTCCTCATGCGCATTTATATGTATATTATGTACTAACTTTTAGTTGACCCTTCTTTTTTCTATAGCTATAGGTGACAATAATTGTTTTGGAGATACTACTAGTTATAGTTATTAGGTTGACTATGAGAGTTATGTTAGTTATGAGGATTAGGGGGATGGCTTATGATAACGCTTATGCTAATAATTATTATTATGATGATTATTCCAAGTTTTAGGAGTTATGATTTGTTTCCAATTCAATTATTATTAATTTCCAAAATGTCTTAAGTGTAGTTGAATTCATTTCTTTACATATGGAGTATTTGTGGAGACATTTGTGAATTGGAGATTTAGTCCTAAAATTGTAGCCTGACATGTTATTAAACGATAGTCACATGGCGATCTGTGGTGTTACACTTCATAAACTCAACTTTAACTAAAAATTAAAACATGAAATCACTTAATCCATTCACTCTAACATCATTCCTCAACTTAACCTTATACAACTCATTATTAAAACATTTACCAGATTATAACTTCATAAATATTTACAATAAATTCACTCAAAATACTAAGAAACATACATGAACATCTTAAAATCCATTCCACTTTGCACACCCATGCTTCTAAAAGAGATTATAGTTCAAAATCTTAAAGATGGATACAAAGCATGATCAATAACTAAACTATAGACATTAAGGGGGTTTAGAATGCGTGAGGCCTTACCTAGAACTTAAGAATTTCCTCCTTATAAAAATTTTCTTTTTACTTCTCACATTATGAACCTAATTGTTAGAAAATTTCCTAAAAATCAATGCTAAAAAGGCATTGGTAACATGAAACACCACAAAAACCCCCACGAATGGACATATCAATCATGCTTCATGCACTTAGATTAGAGAAGAAGGAAGCACTATAAATGAAGAGGAGAAACTATCATAAAAGAAAGGGAAGGGAAGTAAAGAAAATAAGAACAATTATTCAATAGGCTTGTAAAATTAAGCTTGGGTGTTTAAAATGACAAAAGTGCTCTAAGTTAAATTATAGCAAATGAAAGTGTATTACAAAGAGATAAAAAGGAAATATTTCTAAGGGCATATTGTGCAGATCACCCTTGACGACTTTGAAAATTGTGCGAAACCCCAACTTTCCATGAAACACCTAAAACCAAAGTTAAAATTGATTATATAATGAAAAGGAATTTAAGTAATAAAGTTAAGAAAAGTAAGTTAAATTAAAATTTTAAGTTCTAAGGACTAAAGTTTGATTGAGAAGATTTAGAATTTAGAATTTTATCATGTATAAACTGTAATTCCTGCAATTTTAGGTAACATCCAAAGTAGTCAGGAGTACTCTCCTATTATTTCCAATGATCAACCAAACTAATAATCAAGCCTAATATAAAATTCATACCCATAATAATTGATTTCATAACTATAATTCAACTTAAGAATTCTAAAGTCAATATCAATCTTAGAAATCACCCTAAACCTTAAGTATAGTAGAATCCGAACTCAAATAGTTGAAAACCTTAAGATGTAATAATGAGCTTTAAATTACTTATAACCTATTATAAGAAGCATTTTGAAGAGGGGAAATATTTAAGAACCAAACCCTAATCGAACCACTTGAATAAGTTAATCAAGTAACATACGTAAGAGTAAAAATTAATAACTACACATGTGAGGGTTAGGGTCGGCCACTCCCATCCAATTTTCCTCCTAATTTGAATTTAATCAAACCAAAGTTATGAGTGTGGACTTAGTTGACTTTTAAACTTACTGACTTCCATGAGTTTACATAAGACAATCTCCATTTCTCTATATAAGTTATATTATTTATAGATAGGTGAATTAACTAATCTATTTTGTTAATTCAAAAATGAAGATTGGTGGGATAAGCACCTATGCCTCAAGGAGAACCTCACCACTAGTTGGGAAGAAGGGAGCGGGGAGTAGTGTATGGCTTGCCATTCTTCCATCTTTTCAATTATTTTCATGTTTAATGTGTCACATTTAGTAGTAACTTAAGAAGGCATGTACAACTATCACATCCCTTGATTTATGCACTTAATTTTAGGCAAGAAATCTCCAAGCAAAGCCGACCATTAAAGTCTCCCCCATACCCTCATTTACCCCTCACTCTTCTTAAAATAGTCAACTCCTAAAAACAATAAGAAAAAGCTATCCAAACGCCTTATCCTAACCTGCAAAACACACACAAACCATATGCCACTCACTACCTTTTTGCATCTAATTTTAGTTATCAAACGAAATACCATAAGCTTACCTTAAACTCCATTTGATACAAATTTGTGGGTGAACACATAAACCTAGTATCACACGAAAACCAATGGATGGGTCCAGACTACGAGATGACCCAAAAAATAAATGAAAGTCGATAGTTTAGCAATACTGCACACTAACTCCACCAATATGATGCACTGTAAAACTATACACGAACTTAAGACTTGCCAAATGTGACGCACTAATTCAAGTGATAGGGCCGCCGGTGACAATCTTACTAAAAGGATTAATAAGAGCTAACAAGAGAGAGCTTTCCAAGAGAAAAGATGTAAAGGGGTTTTCATTAATGTTCAAATCTATCTAAAACCTTATATAAGTGTTCTATTTATACAAATTTGAAAAGTTGTAAATAAAATGACTAAAGGATGCCTTAGTGGCATTCCAATAATTATAAATAATACATGAAGACAACTTATGGAAAATACAAGAAATAGGAAACCTAAGTAATATAAGTAAAATAGATAGCTAATTGAGATTTTCGAGTGAGGGGCTGATGTTTGATTTCGAAGAGTAATTGGAGACTTTGGAGCTTTGATCCAGGCGTACTTGATTCAAGACGACTTGTCTTGTTTAGGGCCAATTTGATGTGTTCGTGACCGACCTAACGTTGTAATGGCTAACCTTAAATGACCAAGTCGACCTGATATGGTAGTGACTGATCTGACATGGAAGTAGTTGACTTGTTTGATCTAACCCGGTGTGGCCGAGTTGATATGTGATTGCCGGGCAGTCTCGACATGACTAAGCAAATCTTAGTTGAACAAATGGGTGAGCATATCGATCTTGACACAATAGAGTAAATGGGTAAGGTAGGACGGTCCTATAAAGCGAAATAGGTTGGCAATACAAAGGATGTTGGCAGAGCAAGATAGAACCGTTTAGACTAGGGTAGAGTACATCTAACTAATAAGAGTAGACCTGGCAGAGAAGAGTAGAGCTGATATGGTAGGGTGGAGTGGACTTAGTATAGCAAGGAAGACTTGGCAAAGCAGGGTACAAATAGTAAGCCAAGATAGAACTTGCAAAGTATGTCGAGTCTTTTGATATTGCCAAAGTTCATAGATAGGTTTGTAGGAGAGCTTGAACAGGATAGAGCAGAGCATACTTAGCATTATAGGGCAAACCTAACAGAGCCGAGTAGGCCATCAAACGCTAATAGAGTTTATAAATAAGTCATCCATTCGTGCGGAGCTCGCGAACAAGCCTTTCATATAGTCCAAAACCTGACATGTTGTTGGGTCGATATTTGGAATCCTATCAACATTAGTTGAGGAGACCCATGGACACTAATAAGGAATCACCAGCATAGGATTCAAGGGGCTAATGGTCACTAAGGGAAGGGGGGTGAAAAGCAAGGAGCTTAAGGAAACTTAAGGAGGCTCAAGCTACCACCAAACCATTTAGTAAAGTATACCTTACCTTTAAATGTCTTTAGAGCATCATGTGTAGAATTCCACTTCATGTTTATATAAATATGTACTTTAGAAGTTCTTTTACCTAGGCCAAATGTGAGACCCAGTTTTCGACTTATCACCCAAGACTTAGAGTAGCTAACCATTTGACGTAGGAAGTATAACAAAGGCAAGTAATAAAGAAAAAAATATTAAGAGAAGTTTACAAAATAATTTAAGTCAAATGATCGTACCTGAACTATTTGATATTGATGTGAATTAGGACATTTGGAATAATTTAGGATCTTTGGACAATTTTGTTTGAATTGAGCCAAATTTTAATATAAATTCATAAAAGTTAAACAAATAGCCTTACTAATATCAATTACTCAAAATAAAGTATTTATAATAGTTAATTTTAATAAAATGTATTTTTATCGGGTAAGATCGATAATTATCAGAAATTCGAAATTAGAGTTTTAATAATTAATGAGACGTTAAAGATAAATTATATACGTAATAAAATTATTACAAGACATAAAATAGCAGGTAGAATATATGTGTATGTGTCATATATCATTTTCAAGTATATGCGTATACTTGTGATTAATTAAAATACCCAAATAATAGCGTTTTAAGCTAGATTAAGCTAAATAAATTCATAAAAATTAATTTAAATTAAAAACAAAACCACTTAAGGCAATTAGATTATGTTAGAACGGGCATGTAGCAGTAACTAGGATAGGTGTAGATGATTTAAGCTAAATAACATGCACGATTAAGTTAGTATATAAGCTTAATATTAATAGGAGAGAGAAAACAAAAATTTCAAACCAACCCAAAAGCTACAAAAATAATTCTAGACACACTCTCTAAAATTCATACATGCAAGTAGGAATTTACGAAGAATAGAGTTGGGTTTTAGAGATTAAAGGGTTGAATTTAGGAAAAAATATATAAAATTGGGTGAAATCTAGCCTTTAGGGTGTTTGATGACTTAAGGAATTACTGAGAATTGACCACCACCACCACTACTCGATGGAGGTGGCAACGTCTAGAGTTGCCAACAAACCCTCCACTGCCAAAGGTGGACGGAGCTATTAATGTAAATAAGGTTTAAATTTTACTTGATTTTGTTTAAATTATTAAAAATATAAATAGTACTTAGAAATTATGAAAAAATTTATTCCTACATATTTTTATGTGTAAAATCTAGGAAAAATAATATTTTGTATAAACTTAATAGTTATAATATATATCCTTAAGAAATCGAACAGTTTTCAATATTAAAATAAATAGGGTTAATGAAGTAATTTTTCCTTCAAAATTTTTTGTAAACTAACCTATATTAATATTGAATTTTTGTGAAGAGATTTCCTGCAAAACTATTTTCTAAATTTTTATATGATTTTTTAGCCTTAAATTATGTATTAAATGGTGATTTTAGTTACAAATAATCTATATTCTTAATAATCTCACTTGGATTCTGAGTTGGATTATTCAATGAAGTGTTTATACTGTTTTGATATGGTTAGATTGATTGATAAAGTGAGAAGTTATAGAAAATGGTGAATTGGCCTTAACTAATGATGTTTGTCTTTGAATAACTTAGTGAACTTGAAATAATTAATGAATTGTGATGTAGTGAATAGAGAGTTAAGAAGTAATGAAACTGAGGAAGGTTGGTTTGTGGTGTTCTTTGATGCTTAAATTTGATTTCACAATTGTAACTTGGAAGGAAGTTGGTAAACTGGCTACTTATAAGAACTTGATTAAAGGCAAAAAATGATTTAAAGGATTTTAGTCATGAAATTTTCACTAGATTAGTACTCAGAGGGTATGTCAAAAGCAAAAATGATGAGTAAAATGTAAAAACAGGAGAAGTAGAAGGTTAGTCAAAGGTTGTTTTTCTTAAAACTCTAGGAATAATAGAGTCAAAGGGTAGCTTAGAGGATAATTTAGTAAAGGCCTTAAACTAAGAAAACTCAAAAACTGTGTCAGAGGATAAAACTAATATTATGAATGACTCCAATGTAGCTTAGATGGTAACTCAAAGGATTTTTTACTGGAGAAAATTGCCATAGAATTACTTAGAACCTAACTTAGAAGATTTAGCAATTTTAGCTGACTTATAAAAATCACTTATTGGTAAACAAATTAAGATTTGCAAAAGAGGATAGTGTAATAAAAGGCAGTTTCAAAAGCTAGCTCATAATCAAACTTAGAGACTAAATTGGAACTAGCTTATACTGAACTAATTACCATTAAGCGAGTATTTAACTAGTATATGTATATATATACTCATGACTTGTAATTGATTACTAGGTGAATTCGTGAAAGAGGACGCTTATGTTAACGAGTAAGATTAGAAATGTACCGTTAGCCAGGTTAGTAGATACTTGTATGTGCTCAAGTAGACTTATGCCTACTCCTAACTTTGTGTGCTCTGTGATGTTTTGGTTTGACTAAACATTAATTGCAAGTTGATGTGCTATTCGATGGCTACGAATTGATGTATCACTTGGTGAGTCATGTTACCTGATATATTTATTGCTGATGAATACATATGTGACATTTGCTAGGATTTATGTTATCTTGGAAAAGAATATAGGGGCTAACTCTATCTCCTAAGATATTTACTTAAGTGAACCTGGCAATGAGATCTTATACTAAAAAAACTATAAACTAAAGGTTAGGCAACAAGTGATGAATAAGTCTGCTTTGATTTGCTAGGTTTTACTTAGCATGTAATTTAATGCATTCATATCATGGTATGAAAAAGACCTATGGGTTAAGTTTTTTGAAAACTGAAATGTTGCTAGGTCAGTTTCCATATGAAAAGCTAAGTTTATCAAGTGAACTGCTTGATTTGTAAAAGCTAGCTTTTTTAGCATATATAGACAACATTGTATCTGTTAGGCTAACTTTGAGTCAATTGAACCGGATGAGTTGTTAAGATGAGCTAAGATATCGATACCGATGCATGATATGTGCATGAGCATGGCATACACTTAGTGCATTTACATTGCTTGGCTAAGAAAGTATAAGATAACATAATTGAACTAACTATTTGAATGATATGCTTGTTTTGTTATGCTTGATGTTATGTGTTTGTCTACTATCGCTCAGCTCGTAGCAACTAAGGGGATAAGTTTCTCTTATCCTCAGGTTACAGATGAATAGACAGAAGAATCAGAGTAACAAGGAGACTTTAAAAACTCTAGCTAAAGATGGGCTCTTAAGAGAACTCGTTGACTACACAATTTAGCTTAAGTACATGAAGAGAGCTGTTTAGGAAAGTAATGGGTATTATTTCACCAAAAGTTTAGTATAGTTGTAGTAGTCTAAAAACATGTATTTGTAAAAGAATTACTGTGTTGTACAGAAATGTGTAACTATAATGCTCTGAGTATGGCTCACTAATGTAGAAGCTTTTGCCGTTATTAGTCATATTGAATGAGAAACTATTTGAAAGTAGTTGATTATAAAACAAAGGAGGAAGTTGAATGCAGGTTTTGCCTTATCCTTAACTCAAGAATCTCTGTAACGAACTGTTTTCAAGTACCAAGTGTAAACACTTAATTTTTTCCCCTTCGAAATCTTATTTTTTTTTTTATTATTGACAAAAAGGGTTCTAATTCAAAAATAAAAATAATAATAAAAAAATTAATAAAAGATAAAAATTAAAAAAATTAAAAAATGATGAAAATACTAAAAAAATAAGAAAAGAAAAAATTATAAAAATTTCGTAGATTTTTAGGAAGTAACTTATATTAGGAATAAATAGTTTTAGTTTTAGCTTAGTACAAATAATTATTTTAGAGAATCGAGTAGTTTAAGTACAATTTAATTGTACTAAATGTCAAGGCGCAGGCTTATGGCCTAACAAATAAACATTGGAATGTTGGATTGGATTTAATTTGAGTTCTTGAGTTTTAATCTCTCTAGATACTTAGGTGTCTTTTATTTCAATCTTTTTATCTTTTACAAAAAAGCGAGTTGAACGCACGGGATTCATATCTAATTAAAATCATTTGAATCTAGTTTGATTTTTATTAGATTTGGATTTATATAAAGGATTTAAATCTAATTTTTATCAAATTAGATACAATAGATATGAATGGATTCGATTCGATACGATTTGGTTCGGACTTGATAAATATGAATACGCCACGCATCCACAGAATAGAGCAATTGTGCACGTTCGTATCCTTAGCCGAACACACTGTCTTCACTGTAGTATGCTTATTAACCACATGACTCCTATCCAACCAGACCAAACACTAGTGTCTAATAACATACAATCCCCATTCACAGACATAACTCATACACTGCAAAACACACACGAACCCACATGACATCACCAACAGCAATCCATTGACCAGTGCTTCAAGTCCACATCTATAGTAGCATCTTCCAACTCCGATCAATAAAATCACTCCCAATGCAGACCGTACCGATACAATTCCAAATGCTGTATAGTCCATGTACAGCTCACAGATTTACACACGGCCAACGACTAGGTGCAAGCTCATTGCTGACACGCCATTGCTGATCACTGTCTGCACATCCACAACTTCACCGACCACTACACTAACATCACTGCACAATGTATGCTCTCCAAACTCCAGCATAGTTAGCAATCGAACTCCATCGGCGTAACAGTTCATCACCCAAATATAAAATACGTACAACAGTCTCCAACACATGAATGGCTATCCTTCGTACGTAGTTCAAGATCGCATACTGCTGCTGTAAGTACAGACTTCACTAACAATTAAAGTACCAGGTAGCAGCCAATCATCCTTATCCTTCATCCGATCACAGCAGCACTGAGCACAGCACTTGCAAAACTTACGACAACATTATCCTCACCGTCGACAACTGGCCAGTGCCTCCTGAACATCCTCCTTCTGCAGCAGAATCCAACTCTGAAATAAGACTATACTACACGACAAAATATGTCGCCCGCACTGCTTTCACGCCAACAAAACTTGTCCTTCGTCTAACATACAAGCAACAAGCCCTTCCCAAACACCCATGTTACTATATGTGCAGCAGTATACGATGTCCCCTACTATTTTGTCCATCGCTGCTCCATCTTCGCCTGTACTATTCGCAACACCAGCCACCTACTACAATCCCTTGACTAATAACGCACACTCTACACACTTCCGTACACGAAGTGTTGAATACGACACCTACCCTTCACCGTGCGAAAAGCAATCAACAGCACGCTCCAATAGAATAGCCTCAGGTTTGGTTGTTTTTTTTTTTTTAGTTATTCTATTCTATTATATTATTATATTATATTAGATCTTTAGTTAGTCATAAGTAGTTACATATATTAACTCAGTAGGTTCTTTTGGTATTAGTCTATATATATATATATATATTAAGTACATTATTTTTAATTTATTTATATAAGTATTCGTTTAGTAGTAATATAGATATGTATATATAATAGTTTTTGGGAATTTTTAGGATTAGGTTTTTAATTCTTCACATAGGAAATCTTTTTAATTAATAATGAAAAACCTTTTTTAAAAAAAAAAAAAAAACTAGGACGTTTTAGAAAATTTTATTTAAATACTCAAAGAATTAAGACCATTTAAATTTTTGAATAAATTGAATTGATCAACAACAATGTAAACTTGATCAATTTCCAAGAATTAAAATAAATCAACACATTAAAGATTTTTTGAAAGAACTACGATTATCTGATTCCGGCTAATGGGTATGTAGGTAACTTCGGGGTGATGATAAAATATGTAAAAACTTAGATTCTTTTTCTTTTGATTTTTATTTATTTATTTATTTATTTTAAATATTATAATTAGAATAATAATCCTAATTTCGGTAAATAAATAGTGGTACTCGTTAAGGTTTAATAAGTTAGCCCCAAACTTAGAACCTTCTGGTTCTTCATTCAAATTGAAATCAAAGATCGATAATCAAACCGTAATCAATCCACCCAATTAATTATGGTTTTTTTTCTTTTCCCGATTTCGGTTGGGTGGCAACTCCAAAAATTATTTTCAATAAAAAAACCGAAATTTTTCAATTTCTTTAGTCAAGAATTAATATTAAATGAGTTAAGGTTTAGTATTAATCGAAAATGGGAAATTAATTTTAGATAAAAGAAACTGAAAAATCAAACTTAACACCAAGAGATTGAGAAAAAGTTTTAAATGGACACCTAGAAGGTGAGGCGTTACACTAAGTGATAGCTTCTTGAAGTTTCTTTACAAATAGCAAAACATAAGTAGCATGGATATGTTTTCCTCTTAGTATACTTGTAGGATACTTGTAGTATAGCCTTATCATTTGAGAAAACTACAAAAAATAAGCTTTTATAAGGTCTCCTAAGATGCTAGATGTGTGATGTGTGAAGCTTGCCTAAGTGTCATTTTCACTTATATTAAGTTTCACATGCCTTAAATTAACCTTAAGTGAGAGAAAAACCATCATCTAAAGTTTTAGTGAAGAAATCACCACATGAAAACCTACCTTAGAGACATTGCATGTAAGAGTTGTCAAAGTTCTATATTTTCAACTTGATATTATACTAAAATAATCTACTTACAAGGAGCAAAACAAGCATAGGTTAAAGTGCAAGTAAGTGTAAAGCCATAATTTAGCTCACAAGTTAAAGGATCAAGGAGTTAAGTTAAAAAGCATGGATTTAGGAGTCAATAAACCAAGCTGATTAGATTTGTAGAATATATTCAAACCACTTAAACACACTTAATAATGTAGTAAACAAAGTAAAAAGACTAATCAAGACTCGTAAGATAAGGGTTAAGGGCCTAAAACTCAAAATTAGGCCTAAAACTCATAGGATAAGCCTAAAGCTCTCAATCAAGCCTTATGAAAATTTCTGACTAGCAAACTAAGCTTGGGAAAAAATAGAAAGCTTACCAAAGTGTAAGCTCCCAAAATTGAGTTTAGGACAATTGAGCTTAGATTTAGGACTTTTAGAGAAACTTATCCAATTGAGCCCAAACTTTACGACTAGAATAAAAAAGTTATTTGAGATATTACAGTGAAGTTAGATTTTAGTAATAATGACCTGAAATCCCAATTTTGCCCTTAGAAGTTGGAATATTTAAAATAACACTAAAATGTTCGAAACTCCTAAAATCGAACTTAAATTGCAATGAGAACTTAGAGATAAGTTAATTGAGCTATAAAATGAGATAATATAGTATAATTTACTATATAAAAATACATGTAATTTTATGAGTATACCCGGTATAAATAATAATTATACCTGTAAATTAACCCTAAATTATGTAATTATATATTTATTGTGTTGAATTCATGAAATTAACTTTAGAATATATCCTAAAAATAAAAGATATGCTAGAAACTTAATTATATGAGTAAAGTTATATATTTCATATGTTATTTACATAGGGTATATACTTATATACTAATTAAATAATTAAATCCTAACATATATTATTCATATTTAAGTAAATAATTAACAATACTTATCCAAATGCATTAGAGCTTGCTGGAAATTTACCTGGCTGTTGCAGAAGAAAAGAATTGCTGAATCAAAAGTGGAAGGAGGGAAAAAATGACACCTCATGCTTTATTAATGGAGAAAATAAAAGAAAAAAAAAAGAAAAATTCATAGGCGGTGAAAGAATTCTATAAATACTATCCTATCAGCAAATAGGCAACATTTTAGCAGTTAGGAACCAAGAATAGAGAAAAATAAAAATTAGAAAAAATCGTAGAAAATAAAAAGAAATTTAGAAAAAATAGGGGAAAATTAGTGAAAGCGTAGAACCCTAACCTAGAGTGGTTCTGCTGTGAAACCCAGCTAACCTCACACAGTCCACCCACCGCGCAAGCCATCCGACAAATGCCCAACCGCCGCCGGCCACCGGAGCACCCAAGAGCACCAAGGTCAATTTCCTGCCCTGTTTTTCAATAATTTCTAAAAATTAGTAAATCTACCTAGAAAATTATGAAAAAAATTGTACCTAGGTTATTTTAAACATGCTTTCATGTGATATTTTTATTTTTGAAAAATTCGTAATATTTAATATACTTTATTAAGAAATCTACTATTCACCCGAATTTATATTTGTAAAATAAATATACTATATGATGTTGTTTCTAGCTGAAATTTTTTTTGTAGGATGTGTATGATATATAGATAATTGTTATATAGCCTGAATTTTGATTTGAATATTTTTATTATTTATTGCATTTTTAGGCTTGAAAATAGCTCAAAAATAGGCTAAAATTATGAATTTAATAGGAAATTATGAAATTAAGGGATGAAATGGACATGTACTCATCTATAATAAATAATAATAGTATTGAGTCAGATTGAAATTAATTTGGTGCTAAAAGAATCATAATTGAGTAATTTATGATAATTTAAGGGTAAAATCGTCAATACGAATATATAGGCAATAGGTCAGAAACTTGAAACTAAGTGATAATTGAATCTCCTATATTTTTAAGAGTCTATAGAAATTTTCGGAGAATTATTTGGTAACCTGAACTATTTATTACAAATTTATTAAGTAAAATAGCTTAATTTACAAGTTGGGGTGTATTTGTAATATTAATAAGCTAAAATAAATTAAATAGTTAAATAAAAACTATATGAGGGAATTGCTGATTAGATTGGATTAAATGGATATTTTTATTATATTTATTAATATTTTATGATTAAGATATACTTTAGATATATTAAGATTAGATAATACTTATATTGTAACAATATATGAACAAATTAGATGAAATACAATTTAATAACGTAAATTACGTATAATACGATCATATTTATATAATTATGTATAACTATATTAAAAATTTAAACTACCCGTTAAAAGCCGTTTCTAGAAATAGAACTCGTAAAACGTGTCGTTAGGTCTATACGAACCCAATGACACTAAATTTATTAAAATTGGACAACCTTAAGTAATTTAACCTATAACTTTATTATATTCAAGAATGTAAATATTTTGGTAACCTTACCAGAATTAGAACGTGAATTAATAAATAAAAAATATGTTTCGATGCGATCGAAACAATATATAATATGTAATAGTATATATAATGTACAGCATCAACAATTAATAACTTAATTCGATATATAGTAATAACATGACTGTATATTATGGAAATAATTATATATATATATAATCATTAGAGATTAAACCCTAATGTTTTGGTAATTATTACGAAAACTGAATTTGAGTCTTTTGTGTAATTAAGACCTTCCAATATAAAGACGATTGACAATTCAAGTCAACAATAGCGAACGTCTAAACAAGTAAGTTGGGATTGTGGCTTCACTGCTTGTTTGGGTGCTATTTAAAGTATCTAGANTTTGAGTTCTTAGGAAACTAATTAGGAATTCTCTGGGAGCCCACTAGTTTCCTAACTTATTGTACATAAACTGCAAAACCTATGGTTTTTAATAAACTCTGATTGTAAAATTTACCTTTGGACGTAAAATGTTTGTATAAATACTGTTGTAGTACTAAATAGCAAGTCGTATAGAACAGGTATTTTGTAAAAGCTTTACTACAGGTTTGGTTATTAATAGGTGTCAGAACAGACGTTTCAAGCTGGTTGAGTTGTGCATCTTGTGTGAATTGTATCTACGATAGCAACTGTGAGGTTAGCTTCTATCTTAGATTAGTTTACATGGCAAGACTGTTACGACTCTTCCTATTCGAGGCATGACACAAAGTAATGGGTAATGCTAAAGTAAGAATTAGACCCATCTTTGGTCCTAAAAGCTAGTCAAAGGTTCAAGAAGTGCAACATAGTATTAAGACAAAAAATAAATAAATGAAAAACTGATATT
This sequence comes from Lumnitzera littorea, assembly GCA_024138015.1. Taxonomy (NCBI): domain Eukaryota; kingdom Viridiplantae; phylum Streptophyta; class Magnoliopsida; order Myrtales; family Combretaceae; genus Lumnitzera; species Lumnitzera littorea. Next base: position 1,766,237 of record JAMXBB010000010.1, on the reverse strand, counting down.
AAGGAAGCATAAGAGCCCAAATAAAAGTCCCAAGCCTAAGCCCTAATAATATCACCAAGTAATAAAAGGCTCGATAATAAATTCAAGCCTAAGAGGAAACCCAATCTTTAGGGATGCTACTCTTCTAGCCTATAACCAGAATTTCAGGCCCCATCTCTTAAAACCAATCATACCACATAAAAGTACACTCAAAAGATGGAAATCAACCAATCTTTAGGGATGTTACTCTTCTGGCCTATAACCAGAATTTCAGGACCCATCTCTTAAAACCAATCATACCACATAAAAGTACACTCAAAAGATGGAAATCAACTATAAGATTGAAAAAGTCGAATTTAAAACGAAAACGTTATGTGCAATTGAAGATTTAGCTTAATCGGAAAAAAATTTAAAGCAAAGTCAAGAGTACAACTTTAATAGAACTTTAGGTTGACATTATAATACATCAAATCCTTATGTTATTAATTTTACATTGTTTAGGGTACTTTACTCTGGGAGATGATCTACCTCTAAATTATTGCAACTAGTAGCTATGACAAAGTAAATGACTTCCGATGACTTTATGCTTGCTTTTATTTGTAGTCTGATTGCACTAAAATATTATTACAATTAAATTGATTGCATGAAGAGTATGGGAAATGCATCTATGTGAGCTTCTGATTGTTTGCATGACTTAATGATAATATATAAACTAAGAATGTTTGCATGATTGATTCGAACATCATAGTTATAGTGTAAAACTATGTGATCACCTATGCAATTGGACCTAAGTAACTAATTGATGATGAATTTAAAATAAGTCATGTGTAGCACAACATTGCATTATAATTACACTAACTAGCATTTTATGTGGAAAGTGGGAAAGGACTTACAGTCTTATAGGCTCCTAAAGGGATTAGTTAAGCACATTATGCCACATTATTGAGTTCCTGTCTTAGTCTGCAGGTTTACTAGGCGCTAAGAGATGCTAATCGTTGGGTTAAGGGCTATGTCTTGTGACTTTTGATTAATGCATGTGATAATGGACTGCAGGGGACACCATACTGCTAGACTTGGGAATTTTCATATTTTTAGAAGAAAGGGTCATGTTTTGTAGAGTATATTTATATACAAATATGTGTTTATAAGTCAAGTTGGGCACATTAGTGTAATTACTAATAAAAACCTAAGTACTAAAATTTGATTATTAGTTTGTGTCGGTCAATAATCTCTAACCCCAACTGCAAGGGGCCAAATTTTTTAGTTGCATGTGGTTCCTAAGCCACTGCATGTATTGTTTGGCATATTATTTGTTACATGCATTCATATAGTTGTTAATATATATTGCTTATAATGCATGTTGGAGGGATTAACTCACTAAATGTAAGCTTACACCGTCATAGATTCCTTTGGTTATAAGGCCACCTATTCATCAAGCCGGGCCGAGGGATGCTTGAGGTTTGTTTTGATTTGAGATGTGACTGTGAGTCATTTCAAGCGAAGGAGGGAACTACTTAGTTTTGACTAAGTCCTATAAATTTCATTTTATAGTGGTGTTAAACCTTTAGTAGCTACTTAAACTACTATCACTACTATTCTTTTAGGAATGCAACGTTCTATTATTATTATTTGATAATTCATTTGATATTTAGTAAAGATAATTGTTTGCTATGATATTATTTATTTATATGACTGATAGTAGCTAAGAGTGGAAGTAGCCTAGTACATGGTACGAAAAGGCGATGATTGATAAGGGGGTCAATTGTCAATTTTCGTATAATGCATGGCGGTCTACCATGATGTAGGTACCATCTAGGTTACGATATAAACACTTAACATAAATTAGATAAAAGGTAATTGTAGGCCAAAATAAATTGTTTGTTTAGATTGCTTAAATGATTAACTCCCTTACTTCATTTCTAGATAAAATAATATTATATTAACTAATAATGTTTTAAAGTAAAATTAAGCTATAACTACTTGTATTTTATTTCTTAATAGTACTCTTAATTATTGTGTAATCCACCTAAATCTAGGATGTTACAACTTGCCATGTGTCATTACTGAGTAATGACATGCTTAAGGCTCAGAGCCTATTTACAACCATAATATTGGTAAATAACAGCAAACTCACATAACATAAATTCTAATAACCACATTTAAGTGGTATAATCAACCCTTTCTACCACCTCTAAGTCTTAAGAAGAGATCAAAATAAACTAGCAACATAAATAGAAACTAGAGTCCATCTAAAACTCCTATAGAAATGCTAAAACCAATGAACCATAGCTAGAGTTTTTCTCCGCAATACATAAATAAATACCCTATGTCTATTGCTCTAAGTACATCTAACTAGCTAGCTACTAATCAGACCATCATGATAACATCTACTCAGTTACTTGCCCATCTTGAAAGTAGTCTAACCTAGTATCCTCTCATGTTACAACTTGCCTGGTAACTTGTATATTGAAAAAAGGTTCACGAATGGTAAGCTATTGCCTAGCACACGAGTACCACAAGCATATGCACATGGAGCAATTAGATAATCTACATACATTTAATGCAATCATAAATCACAAACAATCTATTTAATTCTCTTTGTTTTAGTCCATCACATAACATAGGGGTTACTTATGACATTGCATATCATCAAGCCTAAATTTTCGATTTTTATTTTCCTTAACTTGATTAATATTAAAATCTACCCATTTAATATTAATCCTTGACTAAGGATTAAGGTATTCCCAGTTTTCTTTTGATTTTAAAAAATTCCATCTGATAAGGGTTAGGAAAAAGGGTTAAGTTAGAACCAAATGGGTAGATCAATTTCAAACTAACCACTGGTCTATAAGAAAAAACTGATTTTAAAATGAGTTTTAAAAACTAGAGGTTTTGGATTTAGAAGCTAATATATTAAACCCTAAAAGGATAACATTTTCAACCTTCTAAATTTAGTTTTATTTTTTCAAAATACCCTTCTAACTAGAAATAATAATTCCAAACTTACAAGTAAAGAAAATTAATTTACAAGAGAAAGATGAAATAAAAAAAAAAATTACATCATATACAAAAGGGAAAATAAAAAAAATTATATTTTAAATTGCCTTGTAGTTGCCCATAGGCACATAAATACTAGCTATTCAAGATCAAGATTCTCATGGTTTATAAAATTTTAGTATGTTGGTTTCTTTTAGTTTTTGAAAAAAACCTAGTTTTTGTTTTTTAGCTATTTTTTTTTATTTGAGAAAATTCTAAAAAGAATCCTAATTTTTTATTGTTTTCTTTTTGGGGAACTCCTAAAAGAAGTGTTAATTTTTCTTTAAAAAAGGGTTTATTAATAGGTTTTATTTCAAAAACATTATATTTTTCTTTTCTCTCTCTTTTTTTCTTTTTCTTCTTTTTTTTTTTTATCAAAACATACTTTTATTATATATATAATATATATATTTATCCAAATGAAAGAGTTTAGAAAAAAAAAATTACAACGACAAGAGGAAAAAGAAAAAGGAGGGCAAGTATTAAAAAGGAGACAAAATATTTAAAATTTTTTCTTTAAGTAAACTAAATAAAATTAAATGAAGAGGAAGAAAAAAAGGAATCAAATGTAAACCTAAGCATGAGTTTTAAGGATCACATGAGTCAATTGATGCATATCTTAGGTCAAAGTTAGGTTGGATCCGAACTTAGCTAAAAGAATCGAGTTATGGGCAAGAGGTTGTGTAGTAGCTGATATGAGGGTGTTTTAAGACACATTGGGAAAAAACTTCATTGTTCGTGCCATTGTGATTTAATATGGAAGTCTTAAGAGTGGTGCAAAGTGGTGATTGAGATAGAGAGAGAGAGGGTTGCATATGATTGCTATGGTGGTCATCGAAGTTTGAAGGAAGGTTGGGCTAGTGTTTTGGGTGTTGCAAGCATAGCCATGTCATTGTATTTTACGTTGATGTGGTAATAGTGGCAACAATTTCTAATGGAGTAGTGAAGGTGGCTATGGTTTGGTTTCTTGTGGCTTAGAGACCACAACAAAGGGTGGTAGTTGTATTTACTTGAAGCTAGGAGTTTGGGGAAGCTTGAGGAAGTAATGGTTTAGCTTGACGATGCTCAAATTGATAGGAATTTTAAACAGAACGTGATAACTCGTAGGTTGCACAATATAGAGAGAAAGTAAAAAATTGAACTTATATGGATGCTTTTGAGTTGTTCTTGATGATCAAATGCAATCCTCAAGCCCCTTTTATACCGATTTGAGCTTAAACTATCAAGGAAAGCATTGGAACATATTGAATTCAAAAATCATAATGAATGGGTTTTGATCGATTTCAAATTCGAATTTAATGAAAAAGATTGAATTTTGAATTAAATAAGTGATTGAAATGCATTCCTTAGGCTTCTTTCTTACTTAATTCAGCATTTAGAAACCTTAAAAATAATTAAACCGGCAAATCTATACATCAAGATTTTCTTCAATTTTCATGTACCTATTCGATCCTCTAAATGACTATATCTGGATGTATTTTTTATACCAATGCAAAGCATCCCAAGCTTACTTCACGATTTCATTATTAATTTGGTGAAATTGCTAAGAAAAAAGAGTTCAAAATGGGCAACCCAAGCTAGTCCCACACATGAAAGCAAAGGAAAGAATAAGGAAATGAAGGGAAAAAACCATATCAACCTATTAGAGACTAACACGTGGCAAGATAGAGTGAAAAACAACAAAAGGCACTAAGTGCATTCTATCAATATCTAGTCGAAGACCTTGAGTATGTGTGCACATGTGTTATCCATATGGCTGTTGGACTAACCCAAAGAACGCCCAATCCTTTATTATTATTGTAGATATTATTTTCTTTATTCTAGATATTATTTTCTTTATTCACCCTTTTTCTAATATTCTAGATTTTTTTTTTCAATTTTCCTTTTTTTGTATTTCCTCAAATTTTTTATATTTTTATATTTTTTATATTTTTCTAAGTTTTCTATTTTTTTGTAATTTTTTTATTAGGACCATTTTCTTTATTCATAAAAATTCCTAAAATTATATAAAAACAAAAATAAGTATCTACACATATAAATATAAAATTATATATAAAACATTCAAGATACCACCACTCTGAACCTCAACACTCATAAGTTATCTTAAATTTACCCAAATCATCTTCGTACACAACTCTATTAGGGACACCATCACATGCATCGATTAACGAGTATCCCCAATGATATGTCACTTCGAGCCCCCAAGTCGAGCTATACAAGCAACACGCAAACAACGATTTATTGACCGGCTAATTATTAGATTCATTTGCTATTCCTAGCCCATCAAACACGAGCAACAAGTACAGTAAATACGTATCTGTGTCACTAAATGCAAACTAATAAGCTAAATCATATGTATTCAAACTTGTTAAACAGTAAGATACGTACTCAACTTAACACTACTGCTACCATTTGTCGACTACAACTCCTTGTGAACATAGGAATATAACATACAGTATAGTAATTTAAATATAGGAAAAGCTATCATATAAATAAAATAACATAATGTAATAAATAATAATTGAAGAATCGAAAAAGGATAAGGAAAACACATAAGATCAAACCAAACAAGCTTAACGGTTTACTATGGACCAATAGGCCAATTCTATCCTAATTGGTGGGCCAATTTTGCCACTTGCACCGAGACCTAAGAATGATTAACTAGCCAGTAGGTGTTACAATTCACAAGTCTAGGATTCAATCCGTGAACTACAGGTTCTATGGAACTAGCCTGTGAATTAGCTTATATAGTTTAATGTCAATTCTAATATTTGGAATTGTGACCCGATAGGTTCAGTTTTGAGCTGATTCTTAATCATACTAATATAAGACAAGTGCATCTATTAGTTTATAATATAGCGAACATGAATCCAGCAATCGATCTCTCAGGGATTAATGTAATTACTAATACTTCATTATTTTTCCAATATCTAACTTAATAATTTTAGTCAAGAAATAAATTCAAGAAAATTAATCTAAACTAAAACTAATTAAACTAATATGTTAAATAAATAAAAATTAAAGATATTAATAATGCATGAATTTAGTATTCAATTATTAATCACCATATGATAATGAAACATATATTAATCTCATCCTAATTTATTAGACTGTGAAAATTCCTAAATTATACTAATATCTCTCTTGAGATTATTAATACACAATCCTAAAATAATTAATTAAAATCTCTTTCTAATTAAAAACCCTAGAATTGCATTAAAAATATGTGAATCCTACTTTCAAGTCACCTTAACATAAAAAGTCATGCCATCTTATCTCTAGGATTGTATGCAACTTCTCTAATAATCTAATTATATAAAGGGATATCTCAATTTTTATATAATATCTAATATTGAATCAATACTCTAGATATATTGACTCAAAACAATGGAAAAGTACATAATTAGATCACAAAAATTAGAAGTCATACTTGATAAAAGAAAATGAAACTAATTACATAGAAAATTGGGGTTCATAATAATTGAATACTAAAAAATACTAATTTATAACATTGAAAAAACAAAAAGAAATAAAGAAGAAAGGAAAAAAAAAAATGAGTCTATAAAACCCTAAATTGTGAATAAATAAATACTAATATTTATAAGGCTTTTGTGATATATTTATATGATATGAAATCTTAAAATATATTTCACGTAAATCTTTTCAAAATAAATCTTCCAATCATCCTCGTAAGTGAAAGAGATACGTTGCACGGTATGGAATATTTTGAAAATTACATGGACGACTTATGGCCTTTACTTGCTATTCATGCATGCAGGCTTCAATTGGATTCTTATGGCCTCGAATTTTGTCCAACACATCTTCGATATGTGAGTCGACATGCTGCTTCAATCCGATGGAATTCATATGGGACGTTAGACTTGAATCATTATGTATGATGATGGGCTTCATATTAAATTGCCAGGACTAAACATGGCTTTAAATTTAATGACAGCATGGACTTGATTTTGGTGACACATGGGCTTCACAATTTGTTTGGACAACTAATTGTAGGCTTCGATTGAATTACAGGGCCTTTATTCTATGTTTCAATACAACTCCTGACATGATTATGTTAAAAGATTGTGTAACTTTCTTCCTTTTATTTTATTTTCAACGCAAGCTAACATGACCATGTTAAAAGGTCATGTAATTTTCTGGATATATTTATAATAAACTGATGTAACCTTCAACATGATCTCGTCAAGTAACTATGTCGATTTTTAAAAGCTCACAACTTTTCTTATTCAAGTCCAAAATCAAGTGAAACTTGATTCATTTTTTTCCTTTTCTTCTCAATTATTCCATTAAGACCTGAAAACAAAACATTTTCTAATTAAACACCAAATATCCATAAAAATATCGAAAACTCTAATAAAAATCCATTAATAAATATATGTAATAAAGTACTTATCATGTACCTATGTCTAAGTAGAAATGTACTTTGACTGAGTGTGATTTGAAACCTAAGTATATGTAACTGAAAATATAAGGAATGAGTATAAACCTAGTATGTAATACCCCATACAATTACGCATGCCATATAGTGAACATAACGTATGCATTTAGTGCATCAGAATATTAAATAATCAGTTTAATTATCTTTAAATTTAGGTCCTCAAGCATCATTATGTGCTCACGATGCTATGATAGTTTATATGTATAATACATACATATTACTATGTTGAGAACTATCATTTTAGGCTGTAACACCCATGAGTTATTATAAAATCTATCCCAAATCCTTTTGATACATGACTCCACTAAGACAACATCACATATTGATCACTAAGGTGCCTCCTAACGTTTATTAATATAGGTTCTTGGGCTAAGCTAAATATACTTACTCAATATATAATAAGTTATTAACCGAATAATTGATTAGTTTTATTTTTCTTGCTAACCTATCAAGCACAATCAACATACATAGTATTATGTACATAAAGAGTCGATTGGTCCTAATACTAAACTTAGAATCTTACGTAATGCATTTTAGGGTTAAGACACATAAGAATGCACCAAGGAGGGTTGAGCCAAAGGGAAAAGGCTAGTAAAAGCCTGAGTGCAATCGATTAGATATGATGCACCAATCGATTTACATGGCCTGATAGGAACTTGATATGATGCACAAGCGCTCACAAGGTTTACTTACTAACTCCTCTTGTTACAAGAGTAGATAACGGTTAGTGAAAAATAAAGAGAAATGTTCTCAATGCATAACGGGTTTCAATATTCAAGATTTGATATCTATTACTTATAAAAGAGGTATTATATACTTAGCCATTATAAGGTTACAATGAAAAGCGAAAAAACAAAAAGGGCAAGTTCCATAATAAATTACAAGAGATTCCTAGTATATATTCTAAAAGAGATAAAATGGACAAAAGTGGATAAGGAATTTGTCAAGGAATTAATACAGGATCATACGCCATAGTCACATGTCATTGCCTGGTTAGAAGCTTTAACAAAAGATGAAGAAAAATATGTCCAACTAACTTCTAATGTAAATTGGTGCTTAGGGTGTCTCATAGCTCGATAACCAGGTTAGCAACTCAATAGTAGATGGTAGTGTATAAGTTGAATTAACCAACTTGATCTGGATCAGGGTAGGATAGTAGGTGGTTCAATGTGGCATCAAACATGTTCAGCATCAGGTTAATTTGGCTTAAGGTCGAGTCATCCAACTTCCATAGGTATGTTGGCTTGTTTTGAAACAAGTTGATAATGATCCTAGTTAGAACCAGTGTCTAGTGTTCAAGTTAGGTGAAGTGCAATAGGCCTTAGACATGGAGAGAATCTTCATTCCCTAGTGGTTCTTGAGTTTAGACACATTAGGTTAGGCCTTATATCCCTCTACCTCAACTTTTGGTCATAAGTTTGAGATGTTGATTCCTATCATTACAACCTAACAATTAAAATCAAAGGACACAACTCATCAGTTTACTTAAATTGCTCAATTTTTAATACCTTAGAAACTCACCCCTACTCTACTATACTTAACACTTCCTTCTTGCCTCCTATAGACCAAGCCAATAAAGACATCTAAGGGTATTGGCATAACTTGTGAATGCTTAATTTTTTATAAGAAAAGATAGGTAAAGCACTATAACTTAAGATAGGAATTGAAAGATGACAAAAGGAGCCAAAACAAGTTGGACCAAGGAATGGCATCCGGATGCTAAGTGTACAAGCTTCTAGATGGTAACCCTAAAGCTACTAGCCAAGAAAATGTAGTTGGCATCTAGATGTCGCAAGGGTAGTGATCTAAACATTAACTACTAATCTACTACAACACCCAGCTTAGAACCTCTTGTCCACACTTAGTTACTTAACCTAACACCTATTTACCTAAATACAAAGCTACTTCAAAACTTAGACGCAACCTCCATTACTCAAATGTCAACTAAACCTACTATCCATAAAACACGTCTACCAAATCCATTAATGTAAGATAAGATGAAAGAAACAAGATAAGAACGTACTTGGATTTGTAAACCCTGTAAATTTTAATTTGAACCTTAAGTTGAATCCAAATGTCCTAGATAATTTTATAAGTCAGCAAGGATAGATAAACTAAAAACTTTATTAAATTATAAACCCTAAATTATTCTAATGAGAAAAACGCTAATATATTGATCGAAACCCTAATTACATATAAAAACCATAAATCCTATATATGTGTAAATACTAGATATTGAACCCAAATATGATAAAAACCCTAAAACTAAAACTAAAACTAAAACTTTAAGCTTATAAACATACAAATTTACTTTTAGGGTGATAAAACTCTAATTGAGTATAATTATTGAACAGTATACTTAATCACATAAAATTACTAAGAAACGATTAAAGATAACTTCTAAATACTAATAAATGTAAAGAGTAACAAATTAATTTATAAAATTAATAAGATCAAAAATATTATTTTATAATTGTTTATAACTATATATATGTATGTATGTTATTGATATGGTAATTTAATTAATTGAATTTAATTTTACTACAGGTGTTATATCTATAGATTATATAGTAAATATTAATTTTATATTTTATAGTTTCTTAATAATTATATTATATGTTATTCTAAATATTATTTATATGATTAGAAATATTTAAAGAAAATTCAAAATTTTATTTTATTTATTTATTTGCTTATTTTCTTATCATTTCCCTTTTCTTATCTTTTCCTTTTTATTTTCCTTTTCCTTTTCCAATTTATAATTGTTACATGTACATTAAATATTATTGTTATTAATTTTGACCAAAGTCAAAATGTCCTTTTCAACTTTTATCTTCTTTATCTTTTCCTTCTCTTTTCTTTTTCCCTCTCATTATCGTGAGTCACCTAACACATGTAGAACACTCTCTAATTTTCTTTATCTATCTTAAATTAACACACAAATTTAACTGATTTTTCCTCTCATTTTGGATCGACACCTTCATCTCTCTCCTCTTCATTTTTTTCTTTTGATTTTTCCCACTTTCTTCTACCCACCATGCCACTTCCATATATATTATATACCTCATAATTTATCAACATCAAAGGAAGTATAAGGAGGAAATCTTCTTTAGTTATCAAGAACAAGTAATTATATCACCTTTGTATTGTATTAGCATTAGCATTGTTTTTCTTATCTAATTTAAGTTTTATGTATTTTCTTTTATATTATTATGTATTTCCATGCTTTATGTAATAGGAGTTAGGTAGTAGAAGAAATACATGTATCCTAGTATTTTGTAGTAGAAATCTTATGTATACGTATGTGGTTTTGATGTATAGAACTTTATTTCTTTTAGAAGTGTAATTACATGTGTATATAGAAATATTACATAAGCTTAGTTATGTATATGTACATACATGTACACCCATATACAGTTATTATATATATACATAGTACATATACATATATGAAACTAAACAAGAAAATAAGATAGGAATACATACATATATATATGCACTTATATGCATATATACTATAATATGCAAATCAACATATACATAAGGTAAACTAAGTATTCATACATATATATGTATACCAAAAGTTATATGAGTATGTATATATGAATTATATCAAATATTCTTGGAAATAGATTAAAAAAACACAAATATATATACATACGTATACATGCATGTATAAAAAAACAAATAATATTAGTATAGTATAAGTATAAATATGTGTACATATGTATACGAACATGTATAAATATACGTATGATATTAGTATTGTATAAGTATAAATCCATTTATATGTATATATATGCCTAAAAGATACAAGTATACATACTAATACATTAAGTTCTTAAATAAGTTAAAAAGTATATATATATATATATATATATACCGTGACCTATAAGAGAAAAATTAGGAATTAATTACAATATTTAATAAATTATAATATATATATCAATATTACAAACTAAGATAAATATAAAAGTTAGAAGAAATAACAAATTTTCCATGTTAACTAATGAGGAATTGCCACATCGGCATCTCCCAGAAATCTCTAATAAAAATGAAAATTATAAAACTAATTAGAAGATAATAATAATTAACCAATTAGGAAATTACAATAATAACAAAATAAGCATAATTGGTGAATTAAGCATAAAATGAAGAAATAAAGAAATTAATGAAAAATGGACAAAAAAATAAAATATTTTCAATATATAAAATTTAGAAATTAAATAAACAGTAAAATGATAAAGAAAAGCTCAAAATCAATAAATAAAGTTAATTGGGCCAAAACAACTAAATTCATAACATTTTAGACCCATAATGAAAAATGCGGGTTTCAACATTTAAAATGGATCCCGCTACATAAAAATAAGTTTGAAGGCAATAAAAATTAACTATAAGTTTATGAAAATCGACTATAAGTTCATAAAAATCAAAATTAGAACGAAAAAATTACACGTGATTGACAAAAGAGCTCAAACCGAGAAATTTTGTGAGATAAATAGGAAATTTAGATAAACTTTTAGCTAAAGCCTTATGTAAAATAGTTATCTCACTTAGATACTTACTATTTTTTCTATTCCATAATTATTAAGTAATCTCAATGAGGGTACGGACCTCCCTGCCAATTATTACGATCCTTAAGCTCCATTATGGCCACGTAAATACTTTTGATAATTCCATACTTGCTTGTATTTATAGTTAGGAATATTTAACTATTATTGATAATTGATTGATATATGGGGTTAGGATATGTATGTGATTATTATTGCTAGCTATATTATGAAATTACTTTAAATTATTATAATGAATTGTTTGTTACAAGATAGTTTTTGTAGAAATTTGATTGTTTGTGATATTGTTTAGTCATATAATAATTGGATCTAACTATATCTAATTCTATTAAACTAAACTGGACCATGCGTTACATTATAATTATTTTAACCGTTATGTCACACGGAGGTAGCGAAAGCCATATGGGGGTTGATTAAATTATGAATTAGAGTGTTTTAGTACGGTGCATATGTAAAACATGACCTTACTCTAACCCGCGTGATTATTAAGTATTGAAGGCACCAACTACCCAGCTAAGGTTTGAGTCTAAAGGCTTCCATTTAGGGATGAGTATGGACTACAAGGATCTACTCACAATCATGCCTAGAACATAGTTTTAGACCAAAATAAAAAAGATTGTTTTTATTTGAATACGAAACATGAAGTTTCATGGATAGATAAGTTTAAGTATGATATTAGGATCTAATTAGTGCCATATATTCTTCAACCCTGATTTTGAATAGTATTAAATTTGAGTTATATACTGTACCTGGTCAACTATATATATTTGTGTGATATTCTGTTTGTTTACATATTTATATACTGGTAATTAATGTTTAAATAACTTGTTTGTTTGTATAATTAAGGAATAACTACTAAACTTAATAGCTTATATCCTTGTAGACTTTTGCTGCAGGAAGACTTGTTCACTATATTTAGTTGAGGCATGCTCAAGATTAGTTTAGTACTTTAGTTTATGTATGATAGCACCAAGAGAGAGAGAGAGAGTAGAGTGAATATATTAATAGTGTGACTTATTAGTAGAGTTTCTATGATATTTTGTATTATATTATGTAGTAGCTAGGTTTAGTAACTCTCTTTACTATTGTTAAATATTTACTAATATTTTGAGATTTAGAGTACTATATTACTTATATAGTGATATTACTTAGTGAATTTTATGTTAATATGAATACGTTGATATATTATCTTTGCTTATATACTCTTGGGTAATTAGTTATAGTAATAGCCTTATATGTCGTATGAAGGGTCGTCGATTGGAAGGAAGACCAATTTACAGTCTTTTATACGATATACGGCACCTACCATGACTAAGCCATTCTCAAATCGTGACAGGATTAATTGAAAGGCTCTCAAAATTGAGATAGCAAGTTAATCTAAGAAGAAGAATTGTGATAAGTTGATTTTTCACATTTGTTTCTTAGCTATTACACTTTGAACATTCATTGAGATGAAAGAACTTTCCAAAATGTGGATCTCAATAGTTTCCCTCTCTCCTTTTCCTTTTTATCCTACAAAACTAAGACTTTGAGAGCAAGCTTGGAGGAGCACTAATAAGGTTTGCTATAGAGGAAGGTTGTTAAGTAAGGGGAATGGAGGAGTGTGAGGGAGAAAAATAAAATATTAAGGGTTTAAGGACAAGGGAGAGGTTTAATATCTAAAAAGGAAAAAGATTTTATCCCTCTCTTAAAAGTTATTTAATTTCTCATTTTTCTTAAGCGTTACACTTCATAACTTAATATTAGTCCTATGTCTTCAAAACATTATAATTTTTTTTTTACAATGTTCTTTTATTGAAAATGAAGTTTGATTTTAATTGTTAAGCAAGATTCAAAAGCTTCTCCTATTAAATTATAATGTAAGGGAAGCTATAAAGTGAAGCAAAAGCTAAGGATGAGAGAGCAAAAGAGTATGTGTAGTGGGCAAATCAAAGCCTTACAATATGTTATTGACTAAGTTATAGGAGAGCCATTTTTTAGGTTCTTGCAAGATGATTGTTCCAGTTATGCATACTTTACATGCATGGTTGTGTGTACTAGGTTAAAATTCAATGAACCTAATAAATTATCTAACTCTAACAATTTTATGTTACATACACATGGCTTTAGCCAATACCCTAAGAGTATCAACATATTGGCATGTCATTTCGATAATCTTTATGTGACACTATCCCTAGTAGAATTGCACTTTGAAAAGATCTGGGTAGGTTTAGGTGACTTTTGGACTATAGGGCATTGAGGAGTACTTAGAACCAATATTAACGTGTTATTTATATTTGCGTATGTCTAGGAGTCATGAGTTACACCTAATCTTGAGACGCCAAGATTATACTTACTACTTTTATTATTTCTTGTAACGTATGTGAATAGGTAATATGCTTACTTTATGTACATGTGATTATGGTACTCTGTATTGGGCTTCTATCTACTTTTTAAGGTTTTTGTTATTCTTTTCAACTGCAAGTATAGTAGATTACATGAATCCTTATGATGAGTTGGGATAAGACCCGATGTCTAATGTGACAGAGGATGTGGATTACTATTACTTAAAGGAGTAGTGACATGCCTTAAAGTGTCATTACTTAGTAGTGACATGTGACATACTGTAACATCCCTGATTATTGAGCGTTACATATAGTGATAGGAATCGACCTAAAGCACTACTCACTTGCTCCCATGCCAAAGGACTAAACAACATAGTTCAATGAATTCTTTCTCATCAACCAAGTCTAGAGGAGTTTGCCTTGATCAACTAGCCGATCTGATAGCTTATCCGAGTCGCAGTAAGTTGAGTATTGTGCTGATATAAGAATAAGGTCAATTTGATCTTTCCATCAGTTCATCCAATGCCTTGCGAAAGACATCCAACTTGATCTATAATCCCTAGCCTTCATTGCCAACCTATCCAAAAGGTCCCCTAACTTCACCAATCTAGAGTTACTGAAGCATACAAGCCAAGTTGGTCAAAGTTCCACCTTCAGTTGACCTATCCAAATTGCCTAGAGGTTGTTATGCAATATATCTTCAAACTCTTCCTTGAGTAACATGTGTCTCATTACTTGATTCTTACCACTTTGATGCTGGGATATTCTTTGCAAAATGACTACGAATTTGCCACTTTCTTTATGCAAAGCATTAGGATTTCCTAATTTCAGTATTTTTACCCTTTTTAGTAAATGTCCACTAGTGTAAGGATGCCATAGCAAGGTGGGTATAAATATCCCATTTTTGTAAATGTCATACTTAGCCTTCTTCTTCAATGTAATTATTGAAATTCATCTCTTTTGAGTATTCCTTTCTGAAAGCCTATTACCTTTAGCTCTTACGAACAAGTGCTTTACATCCGACAAGTTGTTTGGTTGTGTTGTGTTCGTTTAATGCATTACATCCATTCGAATAGCTCATAGGTTTGCAAAACCTCTACCTTGAAACCCATCCCAAATCCATCACATTTTCTTTGATAATTTGGAAAGACCCATCTACGCCACAGTAAGACCTAGTCATAAGCACATCCCCTTCCCCTAGTTCGATTGGTTTATAGTGTTGACATTATATGAAACCTGTACTTGTTCCATATCACGTGGTTTACTTGAATTTCCATTTGTCTTTAAGCTTTGAGTGGGTGTGATGATTGTTAAAGGAATAATATGAACAATGCTATTCTTTCCTTTGTTGAGACTAGATAAACTTAAATTTACCCCAAAATAGACACAATGTTTCATAATTTATTATAACACAGTCGCCAAATATGGTAGGAAAAAAATCACGATTTAAGCATTTTTTTTTTAGCACATTTCCAAATTCTCTTGGTGAAATAACATTTATTTTAAGTAATTTTTCTTAAATATTGTTTCCTACAATAGAGTTCTTGCATTTGTTTCTGGACACTTCCACGCATTTTCCAATTTCAGTGAGCTCTAACAAAATGAGACATTATGAGACTATTCACATGGCTTCAAAAATATGAGTGCAAATAATATCTTATTCCTAAAACGTTAGTTACTAAAAAAAATGTATGAAATATTCATAGAGAAATGTACAAAGCTATCTTTATGCTTTTGATTTGTTACACTCCATATTAACCTTTACATTTTGCCATTCTAGTGCTTCGCATTTTGAAATTTTTCTATTCAAGTCATTCGGTTAACTTTGCTAGATATTTTATTAAAGTTTAGCACGTACTGCCAAATAAAGTATTATTATCATATATTTGATTAAGTATATAATAAAAAATATGACAAAAAAATAAAATAGAAAATGTTGGTTAAAAATAGATAAATCTATATCAAGCCATCCCAAGACTAGTGAATAAATTAACCACTATGAAAATGTTACTATAATCGACCACGTCTTTTTTTTTTCCCCCCCTTTTTTTGAAGTTAAGTGGACCTAGATGTGGCATTTAGTACCCACCAGAAAATTTTGGATAAATATTACCTTAAAACTTACATAATTTTTTTAATGCCTGCTTGAGTGCATATAGGGATAAAACAAAAAATTCCAAAACTAAAAGAGGATATAACCTTTAAGGAAATATATACATGATTTTATGTCATTTTCAGGTTGTCTATATTTTGAAAAGTTACACATATTGTTAGAGGTTATAGCTTAGCATTAAAGAAATAAAATAAAATATATGGGATGAAATATAAAAGTAGCTACATGTTGAACACTCATATAGAAATAAAATAAGGATTAAAAAATCAAATCACATTAACAATTAAATTTTATGCTTTCATCATAGTTATATGGTTATAGACCTATCAAATCTAGTATGACGAAATCATAACACCGTAAATTATTCAATGTTTAATTGGAAAACGATAATGTGATTGAATTTATTTTGCCTTCTCAAATTCAAGCATAAGTTGCCACTGTTGCGCAAATAAACATGCTTATACTTTTGAAAATTTTAAGTTTAGAATAGATCTCATGAAACAAATAACAAAAAGTCACAATTTAGAGTAGTACCAAACAAAATGTAGCATTTAGAGTAGAGGTAATTGCTATTATAAATATAAAGATGACTAGTATGCATTGGATGGCACTTATGACAACTGTGTTTACAATTAATTAATAATCATTACATAAATCTAGATACTTATACTTCGTTTTGGAAATTTTCACGATGTGTGGTTAGCATCGAATGGCTCTTTTGACAATGATGTTTGCAATCATTGATGCAACCAAAATATGTCGCTTTAGTGACTAAACATTTGAGCCCACACCTAGCCTTGCACTTCCAGGAGTACGCCTCAGTGGTGGAGGCTGACATCACCATGAGCAGCATTGCCAATACAAGTAGCCTCTGATCCATTTTTTGCTGTCCTATGTTTATCTACTTTTTGTTAGCTACAATTATGATTCGATCAACTTATATTGCTATTTATAATAAGATAAAGGAGGATTGGCATGTTCTAAAGAATTGTTTTACCTTTTTTTTTTTTTTTAGCAAATACAATTTATAAACCATTTACTTTTTTTACCTTCAAAACAAAAATTAATACCATAAAATAGATTGCGTTATTATTAGACGTAACTAGTCTTAGGCTAGGATGTATAAAAATAGGAATTTTCTTTTTTTTTTGTTAACCACTCACCATTTATGGAATGAGATTTGCTAATTAAAGATAATATATATTTACACGTAATTTAAAAGGATTTAAATAACTTTTATTTTCTTCATTTGACTGGAAAAAACTATCTTTTAGTAAAGTTGGCCATATGTTGGGTTAGCAATCATTTTCTTTCGCCCTTTTATGCAAAACAATGCATTGCATAGATCATTACAAAATGAGATATGTAAGATGATGGCATAGTGATAGTATGATAAAGATTCACAATTATGCTTTTTGAGTCTTATAATATATGGAGTTCGACACACTTACTCCATTCTTTTGCAAATTTTAACAAAATTAAGGACACACGAGATCATGGGATTATAGGATGGCAAATTTCCTAGAATGTTCTTCTTTTTTTCTTTTCAAAAATCAAGTCCTTAGATATACACTTGAAAAGCCAGGGTCTTGTATTGCATATATCATTCTATATATTTAGACCTTCTAGCTTAATTTTGTCCATTAAAATCCATTATGAATGTTCAATGAAAATAGAAGAAAATTCTTATGTATGTCTTGAACTATGATATAATCCATATGTAGATACAAATCAGTATAATATCATATACAATAGTATACTTTTTGACAAAATACATCTAGGACCTAGAAATAAAAGATAATGTATATTCTTTTAAGATGATATAAAAAATCTATGAAGTACAATAATTAAAAATTTATAATTATATATATTATAATATACATAAAAAATATATAGATTCCGTTTGTATATACAATATAAACCAGCTACATGTCTATTATAATAAAACAATAACAATACAAAAATTGTTTGAACAAATATATCTTTTCCTAGTATTTAGTTGAATGTGAAATATATGTCAAACATCAAACAAACATGGTGCTTCAAATTAGAAAATATCAACTTTATGGCTTCTATGTGTCTTCTTCTTGTCGTGTTGGCTTATCGTGTTGGCTCATTTATTTCATAAGTTATGGACATTCATACTTGATGTGCTATACTTTCTTACATTCATAGCAAATAGAGATATCCTTCTTTTTCTTCTTTTTTTTCTTCTCATGATGCTCATAAGTGATTGAGTTAAAGGAAACATGTATAAGTTGATGATTTGAAGATGTATGATACATAGATGTTGCATTTAAGAAGATTGATTCACAAATCCTCTCTTTCTTTGTTAAACCGTGGCCAATATGTGAGTATAAGGGGCTAGTCATATTGAAAACAAACAATTTCGAAGTGTTTTACATTTTGATCTTGGAATTAGACAAGCAATCACATAACTAGAAGTTGGCTTAGATTTTGGTTTTGGAGTTTATCTTGCTAGCTCAATGCCGCTATCCTCATTGTGCTTTTCCCCGTGTTTGAGCTTTGATTTATAAGATGATGAAATGTTATTGTGAAAGATTATGAGGAAATTTTGCGCTAAATAATTATTTGCATGGTAAATGTTATATATTTATATAATAAATAGAGGAGTTTGGCTTTGGGCCAAAAAAAAAAAAAAAGAAAAGATAAAGGGGTTTTGCTTGTTATGCATTTTGTACGCTTGATAGGAATTTAAATGGTAATATCTGAGATTCGTAGCATGCTTGATTCTATGATAGGGTGTAATTAACACATTTTTCTTAAAGTAGGATTTATAGCCTTATAATTACGAGATGAAATGTAGATAAGAAAATGCTTAATTAGTGAACTTGATAAATGGAATTTAGAGAATTATTGGTTTTCTTTCATGCCATCACATGCATGACTCGGTTTTGATGAAACTTGCTGATTATTTGGTTAGGGAACTGATCATAAGGCCGATGAAGTATTTATGATGATTTTGGGCTTGGATTGTTTGTTGTTAGGGGCCTTGATGTTATTTGGATTTAGAAAGGCAAACTCGACAAGTGACTTGGGCTAAAATCATAAATTAAGGCCCATCAAACCCTTAAGAAGGCATAATAATAATAATAATAATAATAGATGGCCCTACTCCACCAATCAATATAGTGGGCCCATTCTCCCTTTTTAGGCCAACAACCAAAATGAAGCCATAAGCATACCGGACGTTCATTTCAAACTAATTAGTTTGAAATGTTATTGTGAAAGACAATAGACTAATAGAGACACTCACAAGCCTAATTTCAAACTAATTAGGCCCATTTCTTCAATTAGGACCTAACACTTGATGGGCCTCAATAAAAAAATCCTATAAGCTTAATTGTATTTTAAACCCAGATCAAGACCAAAATTTCTAAAATACTCTTAGTCCCATACCCCTATATGAGGTCCATACCCTCTCTAATTAGCATAAAGCCCTAAACCTAACAAGTAATTAATGACAAATGGTCTAATAATTGGCAATGAATTTTTTTTTTTTTTAATTCAACTAGTAATTAATAATAGTTCTCTAATTGAGCCAATTAAATTAGTTAAGCACATGTGCCTGATTCTCCTTTAAAATATAATTAGGTCTACTAATCCTTTAAGACCCATAACCTAGATGGACTTAAACTAACATTGAGGCTTAATAACAAGAGCTTAAGTATGGATTGATAAAACACGGTTCTACATTGTTATGAATGAAACCCTAATTCTCAATTATGGATTTACCAATTCTTAATTGGGATTGTGATATGCCTATCTCTTTACTATATGATGCTAATGTGATAAGTACACAATGACTAAAGGTGTTGCATGCTAGTACCTTAAAACACCTAAACTAGATTAAGAATGTAAACTTAGCCTAATTAAATTATATGCTACCAGTGCTTGGTCATTTAGTCTGGCAGGATGACACTCTTAGAGTGGGTTACACTTACGGGCATAATTATGGAATGATAAGATAGTTAAAGCCTAAGCAATTGCGGATGGCTAAGCGGGTAGCTGATACGAAGGAACTACGGCAGTGGTTAATGGTGGAACCTTCCTTATGAGACTACTTTGTAAGATTGCTATATGGAGTTTAGACTTGCTCTCTAATGGCCTTGATTAGAGTGGATAGTCATGAATACTCCCACATTATATGCTACACTTAAACAATCATACAATAATTGGAATTTCTTGTTGCATTATAATAAGCCTATATGGCACGTGAAATTTGGTTATTGGTTGTTGTGTTGAGTTCTTTGGAGCTCATTCTTTTTTCCTTTTCAAGTGAAGATGGAGCCAGATACCACTAAATTGTACTTATGATTTTCTAAGGGTTGTAGACTTCATCATAAACTTTGGGATGTGAGGCATATATGACTATGTTCATGGTAGCCAACTACCTTAATTTTGTTATACTGGTGTACTCCACAATAGATTATCGCAATCATCTTTGATAATATGAGACCTTTAGATGAATGTACATATATAATTACTTACTCTTTTGATACTGTAACTATGTTTTGAAACCCTAACTATTGGGTTAATGTTTTAGTTACATGTAGGCTTAAGTTCTCTTTTGGAGAGTGTTTGTAGCTCTTAACATCGTTGTTGATGTTTATAAACAATTGGATGTTTTGAGCTACACTTTTGTTTGAACTACCAATTAGTTTTACGATTACAAGTTTGAAAGGTTGATTGAATTATTTGAAGGATGGTTAAACATGATAATTAAGTGATTTAAATAAATAAAACCTCAATCTAAGTTGAAGGCTTTAAGTAAAGTTTGAAAAAGATTTGAAACTATTCCAATGTTAGAAGAATGCAATGGACTTTTTACAAACTGTTTGGACCTTTTACAATAAGCGTTAGATATATGGAGTTGAAGAAACCCTAGAAAACCCTTAATTGGCCGCCACTATTTATGGGCTTAATGACGTGTAAATTTTGATTAATTAGCATAATGACATAATTGTTTAGTGTTAAGTATGATTGAGAATGTAATTAACCAAATTAAGTAGGGTAATGATGAGTTAATGGCCTAAATTAGTTAAGTTGGTAATTAAAGCCTTAGGAATAATGTTAAAAACCCGATTAATGAAATGAAACAGATCTGAAACACTTACTAAAATGGGTTATTTAGTGGTCTCATTAGGATATTTAGCTCATTCAAATAAGTTAGAATCAAGTTCAAGGTTATAGAATGCAAATTAGACCTAAATTAGTGTAGTTTGTTATTAAAGCCTTAGAAATATGATTAAAAGCCCAATAAATGAAAAGAACTAAATATGAATCCTAATAGAAAATAGACTTATCTTAAGGCCTTTAGTGGGCTTAAGCCCACGATAATAAGTTAAGTTGGGCTTAAGGCCCTAAAATGCAAGATAAGCCTAAAAGCTTTTAAAAGAATCAAGAATATAGTCTAATAACTTAGTAGCCACGTTTGAATCTTAAATCAAAAGGCACATAAAATAAAATATAAAAGGTTTATTAAGTCCAAAAACCCATTAAAGTCATCCCTCACAGGCTCCTTAGTAGGCTAAGTAGCAAAAAGGGCTCAATTAAGGCCACAAGAGAAACATTAAGGCTCAACACCCAAAATTAAGCACAATACCCAAAACTAAGCCCATATCTTAAAGTAGTCAAACGAATATCATTGACCAATGGACTTATTCGACCTAAACCGAATTGTTACAAGTCCAAACACCTAAAAAGGACCTCACCAAATAAAAGAACACTTGAAAAAAATGAAAATTAACTATAAGAACGCGAAATTCCGACTTAAAACAAAAAAGCTATAACTAAAATATGAAATAAATAAAAATAGGGAAATTATAATGAGGCTAAGGAATGGATTAAGATTAAGATGAGTTTTATTTACTTTAATTACCTTGCTCAGGTGATATGGGATATTAAGTTCAAGATACCAAAAACTATTGGGAATACTAGACTTTAAGACTGTGTGAGTATAACGCCCCCTATTTTACTCTATTATGTACTTATAGTTAATGCACCATTTAATGATATCCGATAATTGAACTTATTGTATGTTGAGGTATATGAGAACTTGTATATACTTGCTTTGATTGACTCTTACTTATAAAATATCCTAAGATATTTCAAACACCTTGTTTGCCACATTAAAACTTAGGGTATTGGAGTGTCTAGAATATATTTACTTAGCCACCTATGAATTTGGATTAATAAATATTTAGCCCTTAGTTAAACTGTACATGTATTACATCTTATAACATAAGTTAAAGGGCATCAACACTACGCAATAGAGTGGAAGATCATGCATAGATTGATTTATATCGATATTATATGTTGTGGTTGTTTATCGTATGATATATTCATGCCACATGTTTTTTCCTCGAGCCTTGGGATCTACTTAGCTTTAAGGAATGCCACCTTTTGCTTAAGACTGAGCCATGTCTACTGTTGAAGGTGCTTATATTACTAAGAGAACTCGTATTGGACGTGGATACTTAAGTTCTAACGTGCTTAAATACTTCCAAACTCAAGCAATGATAGGCGTAAAACTGTGCTGTATGCAATTACCAGATGACTATATATACTATTTGCATTGCATATGCTTGTATATGCATTCATATGTTTGACAAATAACTTGCTTGTTATTATCTAATGGTAAGGTAAAAAGGTTGCTCACTAAGCTAGATGTAACTTACCTTTTAATAGTTTCCTTTACAGGTCTTACATAGCTAGGGTTGGGGCTAGGGCTGGGGCTACGATTCGAGTGTAAAGTGCTCCATCGAGCTTAGTAGATTATAAGTTTAGGAAAGCAAATAGTATATTCGAATTAAATTTTTAAGGTATTTAGTACCTTTACGGTTGTCCCTTTCTTATTATTTGGTAGAGGATTCCAATTCTCTACAGTTTTGGTGATTGTAGATTGTTGGATTACATGTAAATATATATATATATATATATATATATATAGTTAGGTAGATGTATATAAAATCATTAAGCACCTTTAGAAACTCGCTAATTAGAGCCTTGTAACTTTTGACTTGAAAGATGGTCTTGATATAATGGATACATACATGATATGAAGATTTTATGCAAAACTATCAAGCCCCCTTTTAGGGCGTTACAATCTTCCTATCATAAAACTGCCACTTACAAACAATTGTGCCTAAATTCTATTTTGTTAAAACATCATATGAGTGAATAGGCTATAAACAAAATCAAATTAAAAAAAATATAAAAAAATATTAAAAGAAACTATAATTTTCTTTATTATGAGAAGTTTTGTGTACGAAATTACATAGGCAATCAACAAGGAGTTACAAGCATAGAAATAACCAAAAAATGAAATAGGAAAGCAACTACAAGATGAAACAACAGCAAAAGAGAAAGGGAAGCTTTACCAAGAAAAAATGGCGTAAAGTGGCTTTAGATTAGAAAGTTTTTATAAAATATGTGGAAGGGTTTTCTTGATAAGATAATAATGTGAAATATATAGTGAGATGTAATTAATTGCATTATAATAAATATTGAAAGTTAATATTAGAATATATTGAAAAATAAATGTTATTAAATATAGTTAATACCATTATAGAAAATTAAAATTTTAAAAAATTTATATATTATAATATAATTCACTATCAAGGTAATTTCGAAGTCAATAAACCAAACTTCGAAAAGTACATTTCAGTCCATTAACTTATAAATGTTTTTCCCTTTCATTCGGTGTCCACATGTAAGGTATATGAAATTCGTCGTCATCATCCATGTCCGTATGTTTGCGACACCTGCAACTTCCTAAAGAAGTTGTTCCTAAGTTTTTTAACTAATTTAATTTTTTTTTTTTTCTTTTACATGTTTAAGCTAGCATTTTATGTTTATAACATTTAAGGTTATAGTTAATTACAGGTAACATATTATTCATGTAAAATACGTTCAATATATATATATATATATATTTTTTTTTCAAATATTCCAAATAGTCCTTTTCTAAGGATCATTAATTAAAGGAATTTAAATTGCGTGTTTTCAATAAAATAGACAATACCGATAAGATTACTCTTTTACTAAATTAAATGTTTTATATACTTTATTTTATGAAATAAACTTTTTTTTATACATAAATTATATTTTTCACATTATATGTTTATTAAGAATGTACCATTAATCCGAGTCTTGATGGTTAGATCGAAACTGGTCTGACACAAGGTGATTCTAAGTTCCCAGTCACAGTTGTGGCGACATGTCATTAGGCAATCCCAATCGGTGTCGGTCGCGGAAGCTGAACGCTTGAGCCCACACTTGAACTTGCACCAGGAGTGGTGAGCCTTGGTGGTGGAGGCCGAAATCACCAACAGCAACATCGTCATTGCCAGTAGTTTCTTACAATGTCCCAAATCCATGTTTTGCCTCCTATTTCCTATTTTTATTAGCTACTAATAATTTATTATTATTTACTTCACATTTTCAACCATTCTAAAGGAGGAAGATATGAACAGAAATAGGTTGTTTATTCTTATAGGCAAGTGCAATTTATGAAGAAACTTTACTTCTTTACAAAATATTCAAATGAAAATTAACAACTTAAAAAGAAAATCACGACTGCATTATTGAGGCATAACTCTTTTTGACATAGATTGTAAAGCCGAAAAAAAAAAAAAAGGATTTTATTATTGTTTTGTAATTATTTACCATTTTGGAATCAGGGTTTGCGGATTAAAGATTATATATTTCCGAAAAAAGCTGAAATGGGTTTAGGTGAGTTGCTTATGTTAGGTAGCCATATTTGTCTTTCCCCATTTTGTGCAAAATAGTGTAATCTATAGATCGCGTTAATATATATTGTTATAAAGGGAAAATTCTGATCTGATGATCGACCATGGTGCTAGAATAATGAAGATTTTTAAATGTGCATCTTAAAAATACAAACCATATTATACAAGAATAAACAAAGAAGAAATTTTGAAATTTGAAAAACCAAAAAGAATTTAGCATCTCTCCTTCTCTATTTTTCTGAATTTATTTTATTTTTTTTATTATTTAGTTAATTAATATATATAATTATAATATGTAAAGAAAATGATTAATAACATTAAAGTGGCAATGACAACGTACATTCTTGATTGTGTTCGCTTAAATTGTTGGATATGCCAATCTGTTAGTTTAGTTTAGTTTTAATTTTAATTAATTAAAAATGAAAATTTTTTTATTATTTACCCAGGCATAGATAGTACTATTGTAACTGGGGGTTAGCAACGTCATTCCATATAGAATACGATGTTATCTACTATACTATATATACTATCCTCTACATTCCCAACAATTTTTCATTTTCAAACTATTTTTATTAAACCCTATAGTTGTAACAATAATTTTTAAGTGCAAATAAGAGTACGTTGTTTAGTTATGCACTATGTACTTATGTCTATATTAAGTAATGGAAATATTCAAGTTCACCTCAGCCAAAGAGAAAGAGGGGGAGAGAGTGTTATTTCATGGTTAACTTCATTAAGGAGGACTATACTTTGAATTTTCAATATTAGGGGTTTATAAAACACTTCGGGTGTTTTTCAAGGCAAAGAATTATAAGGATAGTCATATATTTGCCTCTCACACATGAAGACTTTGAAGCATGATGTGTTGAAATGCCTTTCTAGATATGGGCTTTTAGGCACAATTTAACCTGCTCAGGATTTGAGTTAAGCTCTAATAACTTAGTCTAAAGATAGCTTAGTGTAACTCTCTATAAATAAGATATGAGAATTTAGGTGGAAGAACCTAAAATAGATGTAAGCTTTCAGTTGAGTAACAACCTAGGATGCTCTAACTTGCCTACTCTTTGCTACAGTCGAGTTGAGCTTGAGCTACTTAAGTAGCTTATTGATTTAAGCTCAATTTTTGTGATGCTCGACTTGATAAAATTGTGAACCTAATCAAAGTCGAGTTGAATTTAAGTATGCATAATAGGGTTGCTATTGATAACTAATCACGTATGATATACATGTAGTCAATCTTAAAGAAGTCTTGATTTGATGACACATAGAGAGATGATCTTAGAAAAAAAGTGGGAAGAGGAACAAGTAAGCTTGATGTTTGGTATGTGCGTGTGTCATATAGGTTAAATTCCGTGATTCTTTAGTATTCTTAATTTATTCTTCATGAGATAATTGATTTGATCTTCTACAAAGTCATTCTTGCAAGGTAATGACGTTTTCATGAAGTTTGTCGATACTTCAAATGTTGCAAATGAGAAGGAGAAGGGTTATATATATAGATTTTGGCTCTTGATCTCAACTATTAGATCAAACTGAGATGGATAGATCAGATGAGTCATTGATGGAAGACGTTAGATTAACTCTTGGTGATCAACGATCCAGATTCAAGCCTCTAACTCTTATATAATAAATGGGCCTTAAGATTCAGCTTAAGCTAGGTTAGGCTCAATTGCTTATAAAATGAGCTTATCTCCTTTTAAAATAAGCCTAAGGCTTATTTAAGCCTTTTAAATAAGCCTTTTAAAGGCATATGAAGGCCAAATAAGGCCCAAAAGGACTTAAAAGGACCTTTTCCAAGTCTACTTTTTAGAAAGACATCAGAGCAAGGCTGAAATGGAAAAAAATGATCCAATAATCCCTGCTTCGAGCCTATTAAGCTAGATCTCCTTAAAACATTCCTAATTAGACTCGATTTCCTAAACCTTGTCACTAGCTCATTAAGTCGAACCACGGTTGTAAATTGGGCCAAAAGCCTAATTATTAAACTAATCATTCACATTTCCCCCCCAACCAAAAGTTCCTTTAACGAAATTTAGGGATTTTTAGGCATTTCATTGAGTCAATCCTTTAGTTATTGTTGAGCATGTATGAGACGCTAAGTCATTGCTTTCATGATTCTACTTATTTATAATATCATTGCTTCTTGCTTGTCAATGAACTGCAGTTGAATAATTTAGTATCTATGTTGTTGATGTATTATTGCCTCTTAGTGTACAACTTTTATTCTTCTTGTTGTTTTAGCCCCCTTATATAGTAACCAAACATCTATAGCATGGCACTAATGATTTAGCTTCCCAGTAATTCCTTTCTTCATGAGCTTTTTGCTATAGTTTATGGAGCTTTCAATAACTCCAATCATCTTTATAAATTATCCCTACAAATACTAATATTGATATTTTGCAATTTTACCTATGGGCTTGACCAAACCTCAATGAAATAATTTTTGCTTCAATACTAATATTTGTTTTTAGTGTCCCTTGACTTGACAGAAAGCATTAATAGAATGTTCATTCATGTACACATTGATAAATGGAGCAGATGCTGTCATAGAATAAAGGGCAACTTCAGAGCAGTACCATACATAAGTAATTTTGTAGTTTCATACCAAACTTTAATAAAATAATTTTGTATCCAATTCTCTTCATAAGAATTCCTTTAGTAAAGGGGAAAATCCATGGGCTTATATCCAAAATTAGCTAAAGCTGAATTACAAGAACCCTATAAATCACAGTCTAATGAGCTTCGGTTTCCAATATTATCATAATCTAAGTTCTATAATTGATCTTTGCAAATTGATATTTCTTCTTCTCCTTCTTCAATGCTTTCATTTATGGCCATTAAGCAATGTTCAATGTCCAAGAGGTCATTATAAGTGCTTAAGTAACATCTATAATTCCTACTTTTACTTAGTATTAACCTTCTAAAAATGCAACATCTCTAATGGTAACTATAAAGGGTTAAGATTGTTATATCAATATATTAGGTCAAACATATTATTTATTTGGCCTAACTCTTTAGGTTAACCGAGCCTAAGGAGTCTAGTCTATACTTAGGATGATTCAAGGAGATTTGACTTAGTAGGCATGAAATAGGGACCTTAAGACTGGTCTGTTCGCTTCCAACATTTCCTAGGTAGGCTCATGTACCATGCGGAAGGCTACTAGCCTTAAGCCCTCTACAAGCTCATTCTAGATAATTATGAAATTCCATCTCATTTGTTAATCGCTAAGACGATTCAAAAGATCTCATCAAGCCCAAGAGCCTATAAATACTCAGCCATTTCTCTTCATTTGACAAAATTGGAGATATCAAAGAAATTGTGTTCTACTGTGAAACCTCTACTCTTTAAGATCAAATAGCTTTCAAGTAAAGAATGATCTTAGTTGGTTAAGAACCGCTAGGTTGATGTCGTAAGTTCCCTAAGCTCCCTTGCTTGTAACTTGTGCATTTGAGACTCCGGGATTGCCTATTTCTCGTCCTTGCCATTCTCTCTCCAATCATTCCTTAAGTGTCATCTCTATATCACTATTCTAAGGCTACGTATAACATGATACTTATGTGACTAGCATATGATCATTATAATCAAAACTCCTCATCTACATTTTGGGCGACTTTACTAAGGATATCATGGTTAATTGGATATCATCCCCTTTAATTTTTTTGTTGCATCGTAGTAAGGTGTAATTTAAATAAAAAATCTTCAATAGAAATTACGTCATTGTCCTCGTGCGCAAAGTAATAACCAACTTCAGCCGTATTAAATTAATCATAAGTTTATCCTCTATATTTTTATCTAAATATCATGCTTAGTGGAGTCCAGTCCATACTTGGGATGATTCAAGAAAATTTGGTTTGGTGGGCTTGAAGCAGGGACTGTTGGATTAGTTCGTCTGCCTCTAACCTTTCCTAGGTAGGTTTATACACCATAAGGAAAGCTACTGGCCTTGAGCCATTTGCAAGCTCATTTCAAATAATTATGGAATTTTATCTCATCTGTCAATCACCAAGTTGATCTAACAGATGTCATCAATCCCAAGAGCTTATAAACACTTAGTCATTCCTCTTTATTTAACACAACTGGAGAGATCAGAGAAACTATATTCCATGGTGAAATATTTGCTCTCTAAAATCAAACAACTTTTAAGCAAAGAGCAATCTTAGTTGCTTAAGAACCACAAGGTAGACGTCCTAGGCTCCCTTACATACCACTTATACATTTGAGACTCTAGGATTGCCTATGCCTCTTCTTTATCGTTCTCTCTCCAATCATTCTTTAAGTGTCATCTCTATAACACTACTTTAAGACTGTATAACGCGTTAATCATGTAACTAGTACATGACCACTCTAATCAAAGCCCCTTCATCTACATTTTGGTAACTCTACTATAGTAGAGAGTGATATTAAAGTTATGGCTCCTACTAGGAAGAGAATGGCTGTTATGAATAACGTTATCTCACATAAGCAAGATATCAATATCAAACAAGTTGAACATGACCTACCTTCACTACCTCAAGACACTAATCAAGATAATCTAGTCCTTGAATCACCTCAAGACATTAATCAAGATAATTCTTAAGCCTCCTCAAGACATTACGAAGGTGATGCAAGTCATACAAAAGGCAACAAAAGCCTTGAATCAAGTCATGGCTATGTTTGCTCCCCTCATGGTAAGGTTAGCTAACTCTATTGTTACACAATATGGAGTAGCTCCACCAAACTCTATCGTTGCTTTGCAAACAAGTGTTATCCTCTCTACACAACCAACTAATCCTCTTATAACTTCATAGGTTATACATAAGAAGGGCGTAAGCAAACTTCCTTGTTGCAGCCTATAGCTGGACAGAACCCAATATTTGAAACAGGAATGCAAGAGTCTAGATTAGTGGCTATTCATTATCTCGAGTTCCCCTTCGCACTGCTTGGTGGACCTACATCTAAAGAACAAATTCAACTTAAAGAGGTCTCTAAAAGTTGCATACTAGATGCAAACAACGTAGGAGGCTGCAAGGCTTGTGAATTAGCTCCTAGCAATGTTTTTAGTTCATGCTAGAGTTAACTGCTACTATTGCTATAGAACAAGATGAATGCTGAGTAAGGAGTTGTTCCCTTCTATTTGAATAGGAAGTCTTCCTACTTAAAGGATACCTCTAAAGGAAGAAGTGATTAAATCCCACTTCTATCCCATCAGCTAAATCAATGATGCCATCTCCAAGAACTTCCTTCACTATATGTGAAGATCGTATATGTACTTAGAATAAGAATAAGCTAAGTTATATATGGAGTGCTGAATCTAAATCTCTCACATCTTCAGCATATTTCAAGGCCTTACTTAAAAACTTTAAGATTAGGAAGCCTTCCTAGCATTAAGCAATCCTTAAGCTCAGGCAATGCCTTGGCATTTCAACTTCCAATGCCTCAAGCCTAGGTAACACCTTAGCACCTTGGCTTCTACGCCTTAAGTCCAAGCAATGCTATAACAACTCAGCTCTTAAGTTCGAAGCCCAAGTACCCCCTTTGCGCAAAACTATAATGCTCCAAGCCTAAGTGATCCTAGCAAGCAACTTACATTATTACTACTATAGGCGTAGGATGCCTTCAATTAAGTTTACCATAAGGTGACTTCTTTGGTTAAGCAACACATAATCAAATGTCATTATTGACTAGTAAGAGCATGGACTCCCAAGCACATGGTGAAAATTCAAGCTTGTCTAATGCAAACTAGTAAAAGCATTGCCTCCCAAGCGCATTATGAGTCATTGCAGCTATGTAAGACAATTCTAAGTAGCCAAGTAGTAGGAAATACCCCCTTAAGTAATGAAAGAAATTTCTTGAACTTAAGCAACCTTCTCAAAAGGGATCGGTTAAGTATGATTACTACAAGTGAGAGCTTAAGGTTATATACTCAAGATGATTCTAGAAGCTCCTTAGATCATAAGAATCTAAGTAGCCTTATATCCATGATGACCCTCCAGGTGGCTCTTTAGATTACAAAGGCTAAGCAACATCAAATGCTATAAGTTCAATGATACACAGGAATGCCAATCATAATGAGTTTCACTGTTGCTGCTAAGTGAAGCCATGGCCTTCTAAGCGCATGATGACTTGCACACACTTAAATGACTTCTACTACTAAGAGGCCCTTTATTGGCATCATGAAAGCAAATGGTGCAACATATTCTCCAAAGCACAAAGTTCCCTCTAATGAAGGAATAACTCAAGTTGTCACCCAAACTTGTACAACTTGAAAAGCCTAACAACATCTTCCAATGCTAGAGTTACTCCCTTCATAAAGTAACAAACATGTAAGTTTGAGTACTCTATTAAGAGACCATGAACTTCCTTCTCACTTGTATACGAGAACCGTTGTTGAGCAGAAGTAGTGATGACATGAATGATTCTAAGCCCCACTACACTTTACATCTTGGTTATTGTAGGAATTGCAGTTGCGTAAAGGTAGCGATGGCATGAAAGATCCTAGCCTTCTTCAAGAGAATTACATGCCCAAACTTCATGGTAATGTACTTCACTCAATAGCTCCATCTTGATGCCAGCAACTTTATAAGAAAAGAAAATTGACCATGTAAGAGACATAATTCTTCCCTCTCAATCTTAGAATGGAATAAGTCTTCTTCAAAGGTGGAACAAGTGTCTACTCGAAGCTTTTCACAAGCGAAGCTCTTGATGCACAAAGCCTACTAGGGCTTACTGCTTATGAGGCTATTATGCACAAGTCATGATACTTTTAAACCTCACTACACTCTAAACCTACTTGCTTAAGGCCTGCAACGCTTAAGGCCTACCGAGTCTCCTTTGGTGGTGATCTTAAAGTCCCTTCAAGTCTCATTATGACAAGTTTGCTATGTGCGAACCTTATCGTGCTCATGGCTTGTTGCGGCTTACTACATTCGGAGCCTATTGAACAAGAAGCTCACTACACATGAGGGCTACTACGACCTACTATGATTGAGACTTTCTCACTTGAAGCTTCTCTACATAATGTCTACTACACTTGAGGCTTACTTGCTCAAGGCCTTCGATGCTTATAACCTGCTAAGACTTACCATGCTTGAAGCTTGCTCGCTGGAAGCTAATTCCCTATCAAGGAATCGCTTAACCTCCTCTTAAAGTGGATATTGAGGTTAACCAGGGGCAATTGATTATGATACTATACCTGCAAGAATAAGAGAAGAAGCCATAAGACAAGGCATACATAATGGTCAAAAAATAAAAGGGGAAGAAGAACAATTGAAGTGGAAGTCCAGATAAAGGGGGAATTCCTACTATGCTTGTAATGGTGTTGAATATTGAATATCTATTGATGATATCTTTAGAAACTTTGGATACTCTACTGTGAAATGATAGCTTACCATAATTCCATTCTACTTGTATGTAGGAACTACAATCAAGTAGAAGTGGTAATAGCATAGAGGACTCTAGTCTTCTTCAGAAGAATTGCATATTCCAACTTCTCTACAATTTACTTTACCTAGTCATCTCATTCGGATGATATCTCCTTCAGAAATGTCAATTCTATATTAAAGAGAGAGGTAACTCTCTCCTCTAGTTCTAAAGCGCAATATTAAATCTTCCTTAATAGTATTTCTAAAATTGACATGAGGCTCATGCTCAATAAACTATAGACCATCATCAATGTGAGGTATTGCGTAGGCTTCTTGGCACTTGGCTTTGTCCTATAATGTATCTTCAAAAATTGTCTTGTCTAGCCACTTATCCCAATGACATAGGATTAATAGTGGGCATTTATTTTGATGCACCAACAAGTCTATACTTTATTACCTCTATGTTTCAACTTGGACTACTCTTTGTTTCTTTTGCCATTAGAGTATAGAATCACTTTATTCTCTAAGTAGAGAAACTAAGACTTAACAAATCACAAAAGTCATACCACTATTGCCACTATGAGTCAAATTCAATATCAAGTAATAGGAGGACTCTGTGCAGTTTGAAGAGTCGTTGTTTCAATAAAGAAGTGGTTGTCTTATATATCCTGCAATAAAAGAAAAGGGGGTCAATGATAGGATGGAAACAAGTTTCATGAAAGGCCATATTCACGCCAAAATTAGTTTATACTTGCATACAAATTGCAAATCAAAGCCCTTGTCACCTACGTGTCAAGCTCATCTTTTAAGTTGATGATTAAACCCTCTTACACGTCATGGAAATAAGTTCTCCGCACATGAAGACGCATGCTAAAATGCAACACATAACAAGTGTTGATTTATTAAGTTCACAGTCTTTCTAAAGGGTATGGAGTTCGCACGAGGATAGAAAAATAAAAGGGTCAACGAGAAGCAAGATAAATAAAGAAGAAAGTTATGTTGTGCATGCAAGATTTGGGCAACTTGGATACTAATCAAGAAAATAGTATTCAAGTTTCTTTGAAAGGGACAAAAAAAAAAAAAAAAAAAAGGAAAGGAACAACAAGAAGGAAAGCATGAGATGTGAAGCAAAACCGTGTCGATGTCACAAATTCAAGATTATTTCCACTTCATGGATCCATCAAGTCCCCATCAATTGGTATTTCAAACATGGCCTACGTCCTTCATGTCTGCCCATCTCCATATCAAAAGCAATACAGTGACATGTTTTGAGATTTAAGAAACTCATCCTATTAATTGAACAAGATCCATGTGCAATAATATCTAAGCCCACATAGATTCTCATTATCAAGTCAATGCAGCATTGGTATGGATAGCCTTTCTGTTGTATCATTAAACTTATCAAGGTGATTGGAATAGATATCTATATGAGTGTATCAACGAAGGAAGCTTGATTCGTTGACCATGGAATCATTACGATGAATTGTTGTGTCATATATGAGACGCTACTAGCACCATGTTTATCTTCAAGAGTTCAGTTATGTCTCCAATAAATTAAAAACCTGGCCGAATAAATGTCATGAAGGGGATGTGCATTCCGATAGAGCCGATTCAGCACGATCTACTGGAGGAAATTCCTTCAGAATAAAAAAGGGGGTTATGTTAAGTATACCCTATCAAATCATCATGCTTGGGATGTGGATTTGACCAAAAAAAAAAAAGAGAAAAAGGGATTAAAAAAAAGAGAAAAACAAAGGAAGCTATGAGAATCGAAGCAAGGCGTCCACCGAAGATCTTTATCGTCGAGGAAAGGGAGATGAAATTAAGTATACTCAAATTGGTATCAGGCTTCATTAATTTAGTACGGCTGACGCACGAGGACAACGACGTAGGCTCTGTTGAAGATTTTTTATTTGACTTACACCCTGACCCGATGCAACAAAAAAGCATGAGAAAAAAATAATAATAATAAAACAAAAGGAGAACAAAAGATGTCTCCGAAGCTCACTGGTGTGTTTTCTTGCCGTGGTCTCGCACAAAGAATTGATCATCGAACCAAGGTATCCGACTTAGAAAGAAAAAAGTAAAAGTGGAACGTGGCATGCATATATAGCGAACGCGAAGCAAAGAAATTAAACCGATGAAGAATACTATTGAGTGATTGTAAACGGACGTGGCTTCTTGATAAGTGCGAAATTACTCGGTAATTCTTTCACAGAGTATCGCAACTCAAGCTTAATTCACTTAATATTTATTCATTTAAACTTATTAATTATAAAGCAAAGTTCATACAATGGATGATAGCATAGATGGTTACCCACGAGTATAAACAGCCAAGAAAAAAGTATTTCAAGGATGGATATTAAAAAATTTGATAAAAGATTTAATAGATCTTAACTAACTTAGATGATATTATTTTAAGATTTTAAGTCCGTTTAAATTTGAAAGTTAAAGAGATTTTCCGTAATTCCTAGACATTCAGAGTCCGGTACAATATTGGATTGAATGTTCTTCTTAATTGCGAAATAATGTAGTTACCGTGTTTCTTTTAGCAAGTGGAATATTTTGATTGAGATACTGGGGAAATTGAAGATTTCGATTATAGCAAATTTCTTGTACAAGAACCTCTAGATAGACCTAGGTATCGGTTTAAACTAGCCCGAAACCAACCCTGAACTACTAGTTCACAGGTCAATAATACAGTGAACTATGACTAGCCTGTGAACTAACATCTTCAGACGGTTCATTAGGCTCGGTGATTTAAAGGTCGGTTCAAGGTTCTTGAACAATTTTTTTTTAATATTTAATTTTTTTCTATTAATTTTTTATAAATACATTAATAATTTCTAATAATGTGATATCCTTTCTCTTTTTTTTTAAGTGTACTAATTCATTAATAATTTTTCATTTTTAATTAATTTTCGACTTAATGCGATTCTAACTTTTTTATTTTTTTCCCTCAAATTTTATTTTTTTCTTATATTCTAGTTCTTAACATTTGATAAGTTTTACAAAAAGAACTTACATTAACTGAAATTGAATTTTTTATCTATCCTTAACACATAATTAACTTATGATTAGTCATCTATCATTAATTTGATAATATTATTTTGTTAAAAAAATTGTCCTTCATCATCCCAAATAAAGTAGTTTTGATATACAATGACTTACTAGATATTATCCAATTATTTTTTCCAATTTAATGATCTCTATTTTTTATTTCTCTTCCTTTTTTTTTTAAGGAGATAAATCAATCGAGCCGACCCACCAATTCAATGATTGGTCCACCCAGCGATTCATGGTTTGCCGATTCGAGTGATTCTACCTAAACGAATCGCTTGAGCCCTTAAAGCCCAACAGTTAACTAAGGTGGTTCGTCCCGACTACTATCAGGCTAGGATTCCGAAAAAAAGGGGGGGGGGGGGGGGGGGGGTTCGAGAAAATTAGTTTCTATAAATATCAATTTGAAGAGACCATGTTTTTCCAAAACAATAATGATAAGGATTATTTTTGGGGATATAATGTCTTTAGAAATGAGAAAGTGATTTAGAAATTCCAAAGTGGTCAAAGAAGATTTAGGGAAAGATATCCCTAATGTGTTTATCTGCTTTTTCTCCGTTATTAGACAGCTTGGAAATACGAAGGAACCATGCACTAGCCTACTAAAATGGAGCAAAATAAAATAAAGTGCATTGAGACAATTTTTTTCACATGTAGTGTACGAAGAATGTTTCAAGCTTCTATGAAGGGGTTATGCAGTGTAAACTCAACATGTCCATCTTCTTCTATGCTTAGCATAACCTACAACTCATTTCAAAAGATTAAAAAAAATGCAAAAAAAAAAAAAAAAAACGATCAAAACCACTAACAAGGAGTCGATACATAAAGTTGAACTCAATGGAGTAAAAAGTTCATACACGGTAGATGAAATGAGCTATACAAAGATAGTTGTCCATCAAAAAATATTTATTTAATATATTGCCTTGAGGTAATGTCATCTCCAGCAATCCCAAAGTGGTGTACGCAATTAGAAAGTGTTATTCAAAGTAAGTAATTGATGCTCAAAACACTTAAGACTCCATCCAAGAATTTTGATCAGGGGAGCAAAATGTAAAAGGATAAGATTGTTATATTAATATATTAGGCTAAACCATTAATTATCTAACTTAACTCATTGAGCTTGATGAGAGGGTACAAGGATTCCAATCTGTACTAGGAATGATTTGAAGATATTTGACATTATAGGTTTAGAATAGGGACTATCGGACCGGTCTATTCACCTTTAACCTTTCCTAGATAGGCTCATGTACTATGAGGGAGGTTACTGACCTTGGACACTTTGTAAGCTCATTTTAGATGATTGTGAAATTCTATCTCATCTGTCAATCGCTAAGATGATTTAACAAATGTTATCAAGCCTAAGAACTTATAAATACTCCATCATTCTTCCTCATTTGACACAACTAGAGAGATTGAAGAAACGATATTCCATTGTGAAACATCTATTCTTTAAGATTAAATAACTTTCAAGTAAAGAACAATCTTAGTTACTCAAGAACCATAAGGTTAGCATCTTAAGTTTCTTAGACTCATTTGTCTGTTGTTTATACATTTAAGACTTCAGGATTACCTATTTCTTCTTCTTGCCATTCTCTCTCCAATAATCCTTTTAGTATCATCTTTATATCACTACTCTGAAGGCATG
The DNA here is from genome assembly GCA_024138015.1 of Lumnitzera littorea. Lineage (NCBI taxonomy): Eukaryota > Viridiplantae > Streptophyta > Magnoliopsida > Myrtales > Combretaceae > Lumnitzera > Lumnitzera littorea. The sequence continues at coordinate 1,728,935 of JAMXBB010000010.1, read as the reverse complement.
AGTAACGCAATACTTGTAACCACTCCAATTAGAACCCCTCATCTACAATAATGATTTCGCCTCCATCTTTCCAAGTCTTCTTTAATTTCAAAATTCACCGTATTCTTCCCCCGCATTTTTTTTCCCTTTATTATGGCGTTTGTAACGCCCACTTTAAAATGCATCTGCAAATTCTGGTGTTGTTAGTTTGACTTGTGTCAACTACTCAACCTTCAGGTACTTTCCATGCTAGTAGATACCAACATATTCAACAAACAATAATAGCTTCAAGCATGCGCACCAGCCTAGTGAATCTTCTTCATCTTTGTTCTTTTCTTTTTATTCGTTTTATATATTTTCTAAAACATCAAGTACGTTTTCCTGTTTTTTTTCCCCCTAACATTCCTCCTTACTCCTTCAATACTTTAATGGCAATTAAATGTGAAATTCAAGACCCCTTCATAAAGTCACGTAATATCAGGAGCAACCAATAATTCTTTCAACACACCTCATGATTTTGTTGACCACCATTTAATTCTTACGAACCATTACTATCACGAGCTTCTTCAAAATTCAAACCACATAAATAAGGTATGATTTCCTTCTTCCTTATCCCCTTTCTTTTCATTTGCTTTTTTATTTTACAATATTAACTCAATCCCAGAGTTTGATTTCGTCAATAAATTATGACCCAAAAGTCACGTTCAATGTAAATGATAGTACCATAATTCTGACAAGCATCATAAGCAATTTTACTTATTTTCCATTTCTGCAAAATCCAACAACCTCCGAGACAAGAGCTTAGAGTCTGTTCATGTTCATTTTTTCATATTCTTCGTACTTAATTGTTGGAAAATACTTGGCCTAAAAACAAATTGTTGGAAAATACACGGGCAGTTCTATGCAATGAGTTTGACAACCGAACAATGCTCCATTTCATTGGCTTTATCACAGGTATCCTCGTATCAGTAAGGCTTCGGCTAAACTTCATCCGATATTATGTCTTCCTTTTCTTTTATTTTAACTGTTCGATTCTCCTTTTCTTTGATCCGATTTTGTTTTTCCTTTTTCTATTTTCAAAGTACATCGAACTTGCGCTTTTTAATGAGTTTTCGTCCCTATCTTGGCAGATGCTTAAAGATTCAGTGGCTTTTGATTGCTGCTAGTTTTTGTTTTCGTTTTCGAATTGCCAAACAGCTGCTAGTGTTGGGCCCGTGAATTGGATAATCCATACAATGCCTGCTTGAATCGATTAAAATTGTTGCTTGGGAGAGCTTGCTATGTACCTTTTTAGGTTAATTATAATGTAGAAACCGTTGAAGTGGCAGCAAAATATATATATATATATATATATATTTTTTAGTCCGATTAGCTTTGCTAGCCATAATTTCTTTCATTGACTAGAATCATAAAAAAACATTCCATGCCATGTAATTCTCTTTTCATCCTGTAGAGAGGCTGTTGCGCCGTGATGTTTCTAATCTTGTTGTCGATTGTTGTTATTGCAGGCTTCTGGGAACTTCCAGTTGTTTTTGGGTTCCAACAATTGAAGAGGATGTTGTTTTTATTTTATACTTTCTATTTTTTTTTTTTTTTTTGGATGACATTTCATCAAAGACATATTAACGGTCCACGAGATGCCTCTTCCCTCACATATGATCAGAGTTGAATAACAAGTGTAGCCATCTTTATTCCACAAATGCGGCACTAAATTCTTTGAAAATACTTTTTTTTTTTTCCCGATAGCAACTTTGAGAGTGCTATTTAACCTCTTTCTCCATGAACATGCAAGCATGATTAAGGTTCAATTAATTGTAAACCTTGCCTAACCAATTTTTTCTTTTGTGTGCGTGTGTGTGTAGGACGAAGTGCCAATATGTGAAGACCCAATTAAGCTGGAAAAGAAATTCCTCTTCTTTTTTTAAATGAAAAGTGCTGACAACGTCACAATGTCATTTGGTGTATCTCCATCTCAATTGCACAAAACAATCGGATCCATTTAATGTGATTTCTCTTCTTCATCAATGTCCAGAATCAATGCATGCCTTATTTTATTTTCTCCATTTCTTATTCCAAACCAACAATGATTTCCCTTTTTTTTTTCCTAAGTTATTTCTTGGTGATTCTCCCGCAAGTAAAGATGGTACGTTAAAATGTGGGTTCGAGGTCAACCCTGGGTCTCACCCGAGTTCTAATATTACACGTTAAAAGTTTGAAGACCAAGTTGTACATTTGAAGAATCAAAATCCAATCAAGGAGCTTCTCTTGCATTAAGGATATTAGTGTCAACTAAAGAAATCACTACTCAAATGACGACAATTTCATCCAAAGAAATATTCTACTGATGTAAGGCCTCCGCTCTAGAGTATCAAGGATAATAAAGTTTAACGTTGAGTCAAATGTCTACAGTCAAACATCTCCATCAGTCACTAAAAGGGAGCAACACCATCTAGGAAGACATTCATCATCATTCTTTAGGAGTGTGCTTCAGAGTTGCTTTCTATTAAGCTTCAAAATTTTTGGAATGTGCTTCACAATTGCTTTCCATAAAAAGCTCTGGAAGTTTAGGAGTGTGCTTCACACTCCACATGGCTTTCCCTTAAGACAAGTCAAATACCCACAAGTCAAGCACCAACTCCTTCTACCTCAGTTAATGATTTAAAAGATAGATTATCATCCCATCATGTTAATCCATTCACACTTACTCTTGCAGCTGATTGATTATCAAATATATTATGGAGTTGCTTCAACTTCTTTGAGATCATCCTTGCACCTTGAAGCAAATGCTATTACCAAGAGACAATAGATGTAAAGAGATGCTTATACTAGTCTTTGCGATCACAAGATCACTTCAATCTTTGTCCATTTAAAGTCTATTTCTTTTTGATAGATAAGAGTAAAAGTGTTACAGCTACCAAGCTGGTTACTAAGTTGCTTTAAGCCTTTAAGGCTAAGATTGCTTCAATCTCATGATCGGATGAAGATGAATTCGATCTTTGAATAAAGTGGCATTATGGTTGTCAAGCTTACTATAGGGTTGCATTGACTCATTACAGCTAAGGTCACTTTGATTCCATAATTAAATGAAGTTATAGAAAGGGTATTATGTTTGTCGTGCACTAAAGAGCAAATGCTTTTACCACGCGATATCAACTACCATGAAATAATTACTTTGACCATTTACAGATGAGTTCACTCTGACCTCCAATTTTACGGAAAAAGCATTACGACTACCAAGCCTATTGTGAGATAGCTCCAACTTGTTATAGTTGAGATAGCTTTGATCCTATGAATGATTGTTGTAGAATGTGTTACACCTACCACATACTTAAAAGCAAATACTTTCACTGAGCAACTACAGCTACTATGATGTGGTTGTTTTTCTATTATTTATGGATGAGATCAATTCATCCTAAATTCTACAAGCAACCATTACGACTCTTAAGCCTATAGTGGAGTCGCTTCGACTCATCACAACTGAAACTACTTCGATCTCATGAATGATGTTATAGATATGGGCATTGCTCACTACATACTTGGTAGTAAATGTTACTACTAAGTGACAACAACTGCAACAAGATTACTGCTTCAACCATTTGTAGATGGGATTGCTCTCGCCTCGAGTTCTACAAAAAAGGTGTTATGGTTGCTAAGCCAACTATAGAGTCACTTCGACTCATTATAGCCAACATTGTTTTGATCTTAAGTTTATGTTACAAAAATGTGCATCCCCTGCTACATACTCAAAAGTGAATTCTACTATTAAATGACAACATTTATTATGAGATGATTGCTTCAACTGTTCACAAATAAGGTAGCTTCGACCTTAACTCTGTAGGTAGGCGTTATAGCTACTAAGCCTACTGTAGAGTTGCTTCAACTCGTTATAGTTAAAATCACTTTGATCTCACACATCATATTGCAGAAATGTGTTGTACTCACTACGTGCTTATAAGCGAATGCTTCTATTGAGCAACAATAGCTACCATGATATGATTGCTTCAATCATTCATAGATGAGATCACTTCAACCTCGATTTTTATAAAAAAAAGGCATTATGACTACCAAGCTTGCTGTGAAGGGCATTAGACAACAACAGTGACTATGTCTGCATGTTAATAGGTTACGGCGGCAATGTTAGCTAAACCAAACTTTCTTTCTAAAGATTATTGATAATAGATGCCATACAACAATGTTAGCTACACTTAAGCTTACTTGAATGTCAAGCACCATTATAATGATTGATATAACATGACCAATACCTTATTCGTAGTAGATCACCATACATTACACAAAGGTCAAGGATTAACCCCTTTACCAATCATCGCCTTTCATTTAACGTATAAGGTTACGTCTACTTCTAGTTACTCTATGTCATTCAGATAAGTATTATCATAGAAAAATGTTTAATCATGCCATTCATTTAGTTCCATAAAAATAATTAAGTCTACAGGATACTAAATCTCTAAAACAAAAGTAAAACAGAACAAGTATTCTCAAAGGCTACTGAATAACATAATGCACAAGTCTTAAAAGATAGAACTAAGAACTAGATAACTACTAAACTGTTCACTCCAGCATACGAGCCATCCCATGAACCTTGCCAAGATTCATGACCAACATCAAGCATATCGTGGCCCAGCTCAATGAAAAGGTATCCTTGTATCAAAAGAAATCTATTGGGGTATAAACTTACCAGGCCTTCAAGTAATTATAATTAACAAACATATGAATACGTGTAACGGTAGTATGTCATACAAGTATATGGAGTGGTTTAGGAACCACATGCAACTCAAAATTTTTCCCTTTATAGTTAGGGTTAGAGATTATTAACCGACATAAATCATTAACCGGGTTCCACAAGTTTTTATCCACAAGCACACCGATGTTCTTGTATGTTTACATATATATATATATATATATATATACATATACATATACATATACATATACATATACATATACTTTACTTTAAATATAATACAAATTTAAAAAATCTGACAATTCCTAAGTCTAACAGTGTGGTGACCCCTGCAATCTATGTACATATTCTAGGTAGAAGTCACAAGACATGGTCCTTAACCATATAGTTAACATCTCCTGGCTCCTAATAAACTTGTAAGCTAAAACTAAGACTAGGACTCAATAAATATGGCGCTATAGTGTGCTCCAAATTATTCCCTTCAAGAGCTCTTGCTCCTATAAGCCCCTTCTTATCTTCTATGTAAGGTGTCAATTAATATAGGTATGATGCAATGTTGTGTAATGCACGATGCCTTTTAATTATTAGTCAAGTAGGTATTAGGTTGATTAATTTAGGTGATCAATCAATTAGCACTCACAAGCACAAATCCTATAGATAATTATCATGCAAGCACTTCCAATTTGTATAATATTAGTAGGTTGCCAACAACGAAGGAACATCACACATGCATATTCCTAACCCCATATGCAACAATTTATTACGTATAAGATATTTAGTACCACTAGCTACAAATAAAAACAAACATGAAGCCATCGAGAGTTACCCACTCGACCATTACTACTAATTGAAGTAGTTAGGTGGCAAATCATCCTCAAAATTGGTGTCAGCTAATCAAAATAAATGAGGAAACAAAGAATTCGTTACTTTATAATTTACCCTAATTAGCTTACTAAAGTTATTTCCTTGGTACTATTGAGCCTAATTTTTTCGATTTTTTTTTTATTTCTATAATTCGATTGATATTAAGCCCTAATTTGTAAGCCTTAAATGTAAGCTTTATAACTATAGGATCAGGTTTAGTATGTAAAGTTTAAGACGATTGGCTAAATGATTCGATCAAGCTTAAATTATAAATTAAAACTAAAAATATTAGTAAAAATGATCCTATAAGTTTGAATTTAAAAAAAATAAATAATAAAATAGGAGAATATAAAATTTTCAAATTTTAAACATATTACTCGTTATTTATCGGAAATGTGTAAAATGCATTTCGATAATTGACAAATCGCTAGAGATAAATTATATATATACTAAAAATTATAGAATGACCTACATAATATTTAAGAGTATTTACTTATACTCCATATGTATTTACATATAGGTAGAAATATACGAAATTACCTAAATTGCTCAAAATTTGCTAGAAAATTGCTAAATAATTAAAGAAAATTATAAAATAAATAAAAAAATCAAGGAAATAGTGAATGATCCAGATGAAGTCGTGGTAACTCGAGGAAGAAGGAAAAAAATTTGACTAATAAAAATCAAGCAACAAAAAAGGCAAAAAGATTGGAAGAAGATAGGCTTGTTTTATCTAATTAATACATAGAATTTGCTTTACACCTCTATAAATAGCAAAAAAACTACAGAAGCTAAGTTGTTTAGTTTGCAACTTCAAAAAATTAACAAGAGTTGAAAAAAAGAAGAAAATTAAGGTTTACAAAAAAAATTTCCCAAATTTGTGCATTAGAAACTAATGAACCAAACCTACACATCACCACCACTTGAGACCGAATCACCACCACCCCACTCCAAACCAACTACCTAGACCAGTTGACACACTCGAAATCGGTGTTGGAGGCTAAAAGCTTAAGAACTAGATGAGTTTCAATATTCATTCGATTTTGCAAAATTTATTAAAATTATTAGTTTTGCTTAGAAAATTATGAAATTTTTTATCCTAATGTTTTATTGTATGTAGATTTAGGAAAAAATAGTGATTAAGTTAAATCATATCTATAAATATATGGTACATAAGAAATTAAATCAAACCGAACATATTAGAATTAGAAATAAATAGTCTTAAAAGTGTAGTTTGGAACTCGAAATTTTTCTGTAGACTACTAGGGTAATATAGAATAGTATTACAAAGACATTTTTCTAAAATTAATTTTTGAAAATTTTAAGTAATATTTTTAAACCTAAAATAATGAGAAAAATGAGTAATTTTAGACTAATTAAGTAATTAAATGACTAATTACTGATTTAGAAGGTAATTAGATGTTTAAGAATATTAATCTTTGATGAGATAACATAACCCTAGCATTTAGAGTATTAATTACAATTAATATGGGAATTATGTAGTAAATTTGAGTAATTTAATAATATGTAAAATTGGAATTTTAATAAATATAAAATAATAGGTTAAAATTGGATAATATAATAATAATATCAGTACATATTAAATTTGATACAAAAATTAATTTTAGGTAATTATAGCAAAAATATAAAATTTTATCACATCAAAAGTAAACTTGGTACACTAATTAGGATTAGAGTATACCGAATAGGTTAGAATACTGAATTAAGACCTAGCATAATATTAGGATACTCGAGCTTGATGTGATTAATGTTACATTAGAGATCAGAATATATTTTAAGATTTACTCGTAGTTGGAAATGGAATCAAATTCGGAAACCAAACCTCGAATTAACATAGAACGAATCATTAGTAAATAATAGGTATATAAGGAAAATTGAGTTAAATCAAAATCTAGAATATGCATAATTAAAGTATAACTACTAAAAAGTGTATTTATATTATAGGATATACGGAAACAAGTCAATATACAATCAATTTGAGGATTTCAAGTAAGTTGGGTTTAATACTTCATCGTATTTTGAAGTACTATTTTAGAGTACTTAAAAACTTAGGTTTGTGTATGATTATAATTATAAGTAGTCTTATGCATATACTTGTACATCTAATTTCATGTTAGAATCTGTGTTATGTTTGATAACTATTGTAATTGCAGTGGTGTGAAATTATCTGATCATCTTAAACCAAACTTAAATCTAATCGACCTAAATAACCTAAAAAGATATCCATTGTAGCCCTTTAGGGGACCATTAGGATTCTCTAACCAAACATCTACATCTTCGAAAAAGATAGCACTAGATAACAAATTGGTCTTTTCTTCATCCTTAGCCAAACTAAGTAATAGGAGAGGAGGTCGTAATGAGAATAAGGGCATTGGTTCGAAGGATAATTTTAGAAGGAGTAGTGTCTCCATTGCACAAACTTGAATTTAGTTGTAAGCTGCTGCATAATATGAAAACTTCTTAACCCGGATTAAAGTGGATGAAATTACTTTGATTTTACAATGGACCGAACTATGTTGTATGATAACACTTGCTTGTTGCATTGCATGAAAATAATTACTTGATAATCTTGTTTGTACTTATATATATTCATAAGTCTTCAATTCAACTTACTAAGCTATAGTTGCTCATACCTACATAGATTCTTTTATAGGTCCTAGCTTTTGATTATTACGCTATATTACAACTATCCGAAGGTTAGTTTTCTTTTGAAGCTTTAGGGAGTGAGAATCAACTGGTCTATAATCAAGTTTTATTAAGATTTTACTAGTATCTTTAGGATGAAAAACTGATATATGATATGTGAATTAGTTGACTGTTATGTTATGATGTAGAGTTTCTTAGGAATTCTACTGTAATGTACATGTAATTATATATATTGACTTAAGGTTTTAATCATTATTGTAATTTTTAGTTAAATTCTTAATTGAACTGTTTACTTCAAAACGAGGAATTGTTTACTTCAAAACGAGGAATTGTAAATCATATCTATGATAAGCATTGTGAAACTGGTTACTATCATAGGCTGGTTTACACGGTAGAACTATTACGACTCTACGACTTCAAGGCATAATATAATCCATTTAATACTAACCCTTGACTAGAAATTTAAGGAAATCTAGTTTTCTTTTCAATTAAAAAAATATATTTAAAGTTGCCACCCGATTGAGGTTGGGGAAAAGAATTAAGTTATAGCTAATTAAGTAGATTTGTTACAACTTAACAACTAATCTTTGGAAAAATTGATTTTCATAAAATTAGAGATTTAGATTTGGAGGCTAATCTATTAAACCTTAACGGGTACCACTTTTAACCTTTTGAATTTAGCTTTGTATTTCAAAATACTCATTCGAAATAAAATAACAATTTTGTATTCATACATAAAGAAACTTAAATTTACTTACAAAAATTTACAAAGAAAAAATTTTTAAAAAAAATTTCCTATTTTAAGTCACATTATAGATGTTTACCTACTTTCTAGTAGGAATCAAACTTTCCATAATTCTTTGTCCAAAAACATTAGTGGATTGATAAATTTTAATTTTAAAAATCAATCGGATTTACATTTCCTTAGCCATTTGGTTTTGTCTAAAGAAAATCTTGAAAAGGACTTAAGTTATGTTGTTTTATTTTCGAAAATCCTAAAAGGAGGTGCTAATTTTGGAAATGGCTAATTAAATTTATTTATTTATCAAAAAAAAATTTTAAGTGACAAAACACATTTTTTCAACTTTTTTGTTCATCTATTTTTTTATTATGAAAAACTCCCAAAAAGTTTAAATAAAATACACTTTTATTTGAAAAAAAAAATAACCTTATTTTAAAAACCTCTCTTTTACTTTTTTTTTTTATTATTTTCTCTTTTTTTTTCCACTTTTCTTTTTTCTTTTTATATGAAGAACCGACAAAAAATATAACAACTAATCTATAAAAAAATTAAAAAAAAAAAAAAAAAAAAGATTGACCGACACAAAATAGGGATTGATGAGCTCTGGACGCAGGTTAGTGAATGGGTCCAGATGTGGATCCGTATTGGGTTCGGTTTGGAGAGGCAAAAGGCAGTAACCACAAATAGCTTGGAGAGTTGGTCTCTTACACGAATTTCAGCGGGTAATCGCACCTTCATGTGAAATTCATAGATGAAATTGAGATCAGTGGTATCGCAGTGGCTTGAAGTGGTGAGTTCAATGGTCTTTACAATGTAGCAGCAGGAGTTATAGAGAGAGAGAGGTCGTGCTTGAGCATCTATAGTGGTGCGCAAGGATAGGAGAGTCGTCAACCAAAGGCTTCAAGTAATAGGAAATCGTAGTATGGTGTTAGGTTGCCATGGTGGTGGCGTATGAAGTGAGCATGTCGCCAAAGGTATGCAGTAGGTGTGCTGAGGCTACTGTGACTGGGTTTAGGTACAGTGAGGGTATTAGTTGAGTCATGGAGATGGTTGATTCGGTTGGGGTTGTCAGTGGAACAGCCGGTAACTGAGTTTCAATTGGGGCTTGTTGTAATTGAATGCTTAAGTTTGGTTCACTGGCGTTGTTGCGTAAGGAAGGGGGTTCTGGGTTGGTCAGTTGGGTGCTTCACTGATAGTAGTGTTGTGTTAGATTCGTATGGGTGCTGGCTAGGATAAGGAAGGGTGTTTAGTTTGAGTCGCGTGAGGGAGTAGAATGGAGTTGTGTAGTATGTCGTGCCTTCTGTTATCAGAGTGTAGCGTCAAGTTGGTGCGAAGGAGTGATTGAGAAGGCGTGGCGCTTGTAACTATCTCTTGTTCGTGTGTGTGGATGAAGGCGAGTGTGAACTGTAGCGTTTGGGTTCGGTTGGGAGTGTTGCTCGCTACAATGAGGGTACGTGGATGTTCAGTGATTGAAATGTCGAGTGTGGAGGATATGTGAAAGATGGTGTGCAGCCGTGAGTGTTTCATTGTTAAGCTTGCATGGAGAGTGGTATGCTCTTGGTCAGGTATGACAATGTAGGAGAGTAGTTGCTTGGTTGGGAGTTGGTTCGTGTGGTGAGGATGGAGCTAATCGGTAGAGTGAGCTCGGTCGCAAGAGAGAGCACGGGTTCGAAGATGTGGGGACTAAGTTGTGGCGTTGAAAGATGGTGTAGTGTTTACTGTGTTTGATGAGGAAAGAATTTTCCCCTTTTGTTAATCCGAGATTTCCTTTTATAATGTTAAAAAAATCAAATCTTCAACCCGTTTTAAATCATCAGAAATTCATTTCAATAAGATATGTATCCTGGATAACTTTATCAAGTCTTAACCTTATGGATATTGATTCAAATTAATGCAAGATTTAAATCTTTTAACAAAGATTTTATTAAATCTGCAAAAATGAACAAAGATTTAATCAAGTTTTTAAAAGAGATTGATTTTCTCACTTTTTCTGTTTGTTTCTCTATAAAGAAAATGAGGAAGGGAACGATGTTGACATCTCAATGAAATACTTCCATGTGTCTTACTCACAACAGGCGTTAAGAAAAAAAAAAAAGACACATATATATCTAGTAAAATTTAAACTTAAAACTTCATAATTCCTTCTCTAACAAGACAAAGTTCTTAACCAATAAGGCTATTAGCCCATGCCTTAATATTTAATACAAATAAATTTTACTTAAGTTATGTGGCCACTTAAAATAAAAAAACTACGCAAATAGAAAATAGACTAATCTAAATACATTGATCTCAACTCAAATCTAAATCTATTTTTCTAAAAACTCTATTTTCCTAAAAGCTATTTTTCTTTCTTTTCTTTTCTTTTTTTTTCTAATTTTGACTTTTTTTTATTTTTTTCTATATTTTGTATTTTTTTTTAGTAAGGCCCTTTTCCTAAGATTAAAAAGGGCAAAAATGGAGCATCTACATGTACTATTATTTATCTTCATATTTTTTCCTAATTAGGGTAAATTCTTCAATTGTATGTAACTTTCTCTTTTTAAATTTAGTTCTTATAATCTTATAGTCGATTTCCATTATTTTCAAGTGTATTTTTGTATGGTATGGTTTGATTAAAGAGTGGAACCTATGTTTTAGCATTCTAGCTAGAATGGTAGCGAGTCTTCCTTAAGTGCTCCTTTTTGGCCTTGTTTTGGATTATCGAGTTTTTTGTCTTGTGGGTTTAATTGGTTTTAGGCCTTGGTTTATTATTTGAGCTTTATCATCCACATGTGATTGGTTTCTTTAAGCATTACACTTATTCCTGGCTTTGGTTTTATACTTCACTTTATAGGCCTTCTAAATAGGCTTTTATGTTACTTGAGAGCTAAGTTCTTATGATGAGCTTACTATGTGTCAGGGAATTCTTTAGTGGGCTCTTCTTAAATATTTTAAACATCTTTTAGGGCTGCCCAAATTACTTGAGCCTTCTATCTCTATCCTACTAGCATTGTTTAGGCCTTTTACTTAACTTGTTATATTTTTAAGTATTTTTTTTTGCCTTCTATTCCAAATTTGATGGGTTGAAGTCCATTTTTAAGTTGTTTTGTTGATATTTAGCCCTAAACATCCACTTTAGGACTTAAACTAACTTATCCTTTAATTTGGTGCTTATTTAACTATTGTTTTCACTTTTTATTTGTTAATTTATCCTACTTTGTTCTTGAAATAAATTTGAAATGCATGGTAAGTGAGATTTTTAATGGTATTTTCTTAAGATTTAGGGCTATTCTCCATAGTATTATTTGATAAACTTATGGTATAGTCACCTAAATGTATTATTATGCTTAAATAACACATGTTAAGACAAGGAAACATTCTCAGAGGCCACATATGGTTTACGTCTAGCTTACAAAGAATAGCATCTTGGCTTTATTTTAATATTTCTCTCAAGTTACAAGTCTTTCCTACATTGTTTTCAAGTACACATTTACTCCATACTAGACAACGTGAATGTAGCTACTTAAACTTACTATATTACAATATAGCTTTAAGAAAGCTACTACTTGCTTAACATAAAAGAATGCTAAAATGCTATGAATTATTATAAGAAAGGAAAGGATGAAATCTATTAATGGATGTCCTAAGGTTGCGTGGAAGTGAAAAGGACTTTATTTTACTTTACTTAGTGAAGATGTATGGTACCTTAACAAAGTGTTCTTCTAGCTTCTTATCCTAAGCCCTTGTGCTTGTTACCTCTTTGGTACTTTGAGCTTTAGTTGAGTTAGGAACTTATAAGGTGAAGATGCCTTGATGCTCCTCAAATAGGCTAAGTTTGGATGGTGTTTGAGTGAAGGGTTTTTTTTTTTTTTTTTTTTGGGAAATTAATGGCAGAAATTGGGGGATGAATGGCGTATACAGTTAAGGTTGTTTTAAGGGATGGTGAAGGCGGTTGGGGTGGTGTTTGAAGCAAGAATCTAAGTGTTTGAAGGGATTAAGATGGAGAAAATGCAAGTAGGTAGGATGGGAGCTAAATGGTTGGTTAGATGGCTTGTCAAGAGGCTTTCTACTTGGCTTTTTACTAAGTGTTAGTAGGAAAATGAGGGTGGCTTGGAGTAATCGATTTTAGGGCTTCCTTAGATGGTCATAGAAGTGGCTTTTCATTGAGAAGAGGGAGTAAAATGATGGCCTTCATAGGGTCTCCACAACCAACTACTAAGGTAAAAGAGGGTGGTATTGACAAGACTCTTTAGATATGGGCCCTTCAGGCCCATCAAGTTCTAACGTGCCTTATCACTTTAGGCTTGCCGCCTTGGGCTTAAGCCTTAATCCCGACTTAACCAAACCTAAGAAGCTCTTTAACAATTAGAATACACAAAATAAGGATAAGGCATTAAGTCAACAACCACCTCCGATATAAGTAGAACACATCAGACACTATGATCCTACTCTCTCATACTTGTAGGAGAAGGTCTCCCTCACTAACTGCCCTCCAACTGTTAGCTCGACTCTATTTCATTATAAATACCAATTCACCACCTAATGGTAAAACTCCTTACACTTTGCGCACTAAAGCTTACTTATTACTCCTAAGTATCATTTACTCTCCAAAATATACTGCTGACTTAAGCATCGAAGTGATCACGCCTAACAACACCTCGGTGTTCCCTCACAGTGTTTTATTTTGCAAGCTTATCATACGCAAAACCCAATCACTACCAACAAATACCTTAAGACAACAGGTAGCTTGTCTAAGTCTCCTCGATTCCTATTTTTGGGTTGGTGAAAAAGTGACTAATGATCTTTTTCCATAAATGGTATAACTTGTTTTAGGATTTAGAGTGGTTTTGTCCGATCAACTCTAGGGATTCGCTAAAGTCTATTAAGAGTCTTATACTAACTAGTGATTACATCTTAAGCTTTGTTTAAGTTTGAAAAGAAAAATGAGAAGGAAAGAGGATGGGGATGTGGCCAACTCCTAGTCATCACATGTAGCTTCCCAATTCTTCTACATTGTTAAATTGTAAAGACTTGATCAATTAATTTAAGTAATAAAGTTTGAACTTAGTTTTTGATCTTTCTATTTATCAAGCTTATTTTAAATTTTCGAATTCGATTAGGGTTTCATTAGGTTTAGGGCTTTTGGTTTAGGGTCTTTAAGTGTTCGCTTGGGATTAAGGTTTCAATAAAGTTTAAGACTTTTATTATGTTTAAGGTATAGGGTTTTGAGTCTTCAATTATAATGTAAGTTTTTCCAATCCCTCATCTTAGGTTTTTTTTTTTTTTTTATGTGTGTTCATTCACCATTAGGAAGTTAAGGTATATATACATATATATATATATATATATTATTCGAGTTTTAAGATGGTTGATCCGTGGGAATGTCTAAAGAGGGCTTAAGCTCTAGTCAAATTGTCATCTAAATTGGTAGGTTTTACAGTAATGATAGTTGTGCCGTAGTGGATACAAGCAAACATTGACAACGTCTTTAGACTTTGATTATGTCACACCTTATGTAAGACCAACTCAAATGGCTTTATGTGTCATGATATTTTCTTTTGTGCCAAACAACAATAACAGCTTTCATATGAAAAGATGATGAATTATGACCTTTATTAAATGAAACTTGACTTGTAATTGTAAGACCTTACATGAGACAAGCATTAACATTTGCCTTAAGTACAAGTTAGCATCTTTAAGGACTTCAACATTTTTATTTATTGGCTATCCTCTGGGTGTAATTCCATCACCACCATCTATGGATACGACAGTTATAAACTTAGAGTTTAAGTTGAGAATGTCACATAGACCTACTTAAGATGCTCCTTAAGGTCTTTCCTTACATATGTTGTATTTGGAAAATCAATGAGTTCATGAATTATGAGGAGCCAACGTCGAGTTAGCTAAACTTAATAGCAAAGGTGGCTATATACCATCCTCTTAATGTGCATCTTCATGCTCTTGTAACTACTTGAAATTTTTTTCTCATGCACAATGCACTTAGTGATGTTAAGTCAATTGGAGTTAGAGGCAACAATAGGTCTAGTCCATTATGGCAATCCCTTTTCTTACTAGACCCCTTCATTTTCTTTAGTGACTTAGTGTATTTACTAATATGGTGCAATTTTTTAATGTGGTAATAGTTCATGTGAGTCCATTATTCTATAATCTTAGCACAAGTAGAGCATTGTGAAGTTGCACCTTGATGGCAGTAGTAGTGATAGTCACCAATTCAAATGAGCACCACATGAAGGAATTAAAGTAAGAATAGGTGTTCTCGTACATGGTTGGTATTGCAATTCAAAGCATCAGTAAAAGTCAATGTCTTATGCAATCACCAATGCAATGTATTCCTCTTGACTCGAACCTACTCAATCATGTAGAAGTGGATGTTTCATTCTTAGGATCTTCCTTCAAGTTTCATTTTGTTCAAGAATTTATCATTTCTAATGGAGTTGCCCTTTAATGTATGATGGGATTGTTGTTGATGATCAATTATGTGTGATGCACATACAGTCAATTTTGGAGAAACCTTGATCTAATGACATGTGGAGAGATGATCTTAGAGAGAAGCATTGGAGGAGGAATAGGCAAGCTTGATATCTCGTATGTACATGTATGACAATAATGGATTGAATTATGTGATTCTTGAGTATTCATAATTTGTTCTTCACAAGATAGTTGATTTGATATTTTATAAAGTCATTTTGGCACAATAACGACATTTTTATGAAGCTTGCCAATGCTTCAAATGTTGCAAATGAAAATGAGAAGGCTCCTATATATGGATTTTAACCCTTCATCTCAACCATTAGATTAAACTAAGATGGATAGATTAGATGAGTCATTGATGAGAGCCGTTAGATTAATTTTTGTTGATTGACAGTCCAATTTCAAACCTTCAACTCTTATATAATGAATGGGCCTTGGGATTAGGTTTAAGCTAGGTTAAGCCCAATTGTTTATAAAGTGAGCCCATCTCCTTTTAAAATAGGTCCAAGGCTTATTTAAGCTTTTTAAAGGCATATGAAGGCTAAATAAGGCTCAAAATAACTCGGAATGACCTTTTTTAAGTCTACTTTTCATGTACAAGACAACTAAGTAGATCCGAAAGTGAAAAAACTGGACCAACAATCCTTGTTCCAAGCTTATTAAGCCAAATCTTCTTAAAATATCTATAATTAGGTGGCTTCCTAAACCTTATTACTAGCCCATTAAACCAAACTACGGCTTTAAACCGAGCTAAAAGCCCAATTACCGAATTAACCCTTTATAAGGTATTAGTCGAGTTTAAGCCAAATTTAAATATTATTATCATTGTTATTATTGTTATTATTATTTTAATTTAATCTATATCATTTTTAAGATTTTGAGTTTGAGTGAGAGCTTAATCAAGTCGAGATTGAGCTTATCGAGTTTTAATTTAAGATATGAGCTTCATAAATTAAAGCTTGGTTAAGTTTGAGTTTCGAGTTTCGAGTTTTTCCATTTAAATTAAGTTCGAGTTTAACATTGTATCGTCTTTATTTGATTTGTTTGCAACCCTAACTATTATACTATGTTTTATAATCTTAGTAAGAGCATAAATTAGTGGAAACGTGTAGAAAGGAAAACAAAGAAAATGAAAAGAAAGAAAATGTAGTATTCACTATGTGTTTGGATATATAATATAAAATGAAATGAAAATAATATTAATGAGTAACCAAAATATCCTTTACTTTGTGAGTTTAATTTTACTTTCAAAGGTATTTTTGTAATTTTAATTGATTTCTATCCGTTTCCACTCTCTTTTGTCCAAAGTAGAAAGAAGGGGTTTTAAAGTGAATGTTTTTACTTATTTCTCTTCATTTCCACCTATTTCATCTGATATTCATTATCCAAATATAACATTTTCACCAGTTTCATCCCATTTTGATAACTTCCCACAGATTTCCTCGATGTCAAATGTGGTATAAAGTCCTTTACTAATTAAGGGGTTATATAAGGAAAACTTGCATATTTATATAGGCTTAATTTTCTTGTATGGTGTGTATTCAATACGAAAAGATTTTTATTTTCACAACAGCCCATGGGCACCGGGGACCAATCACAATTTGGTTCGTGAAATATGTGGAAAAGCTCAGACCATAATAAATGAAATGGCGAATCTCCTCCACCTTTTCCTCTAAGCACTCTTCATCTCATGGTCTCTCGGAATAACCCTCGTAGCTAGTTGACTACCAATTTCATGAGAATGGAAATACGAGCTTGCAGAGAATATTCAACTGTGCAATATAAGCTCACCCAAATTGGAGACCTTGTAAAAGGTTTATGTACACTTAAATCCTTAGAATCTGCAAATCAGATAGGGAGACAGACACACATGCGCAAACGTACACACGCACACTAAACTTTTACGTAGGTCAATAATCATAAAAGGTATCATGACAAAATACTTTCCTTGTCTTGTTACTTATTGGGATTTTCTCATCCATTTTTCTTTTCTCGAAATCCTAACAAGTTGAGCTCTTTTCTCCCTTTTTTTATTGTCCTATGAGCCAGAGAAAATCTCTTGGTCCAAGAGGGTGTGCAGAACACTAAAACTTCGCGTGCTTCAGAATGAATAACTCCCTTGGGAAAACCATCACAGTTCTCTGTTTTCTCGACTCTTTCGTGTGGATGTGTGCTTTGGTAGGGTCATACGGACAGACATTCTTTTTTTTTTTTTTTTGTTCCTAGTAAATGTTTGTTCAGATATCGGCATACGATTAAGGCATTTCCTCCACCAATATTAAAATTTCCCAAAACAAGAGAAACTTAGATAGCAATTCGGTTTCTAAACAAAATATTAAAAATAAAGAAAAAAATGAAAATGTTTAGGTACCAATGATATTATTCATGAGTGATGTTAACTTCCATTACCAATTAACTCCTATTTGATGGTGTTTAACATATTACCCCAAGATGGTGGGTTAAACCCAGATAGTTGTGTAATATATCCTAAATATTAGGTGGATTATTGCACAACATCATGTGAATTAAAGAAATAGTATCTTTTTTTTTAATCTAATCGAGAAGTATTAGAAATTTCTCTTTTATTTAATTTAAGTTATATATATATATATATATATATTCACAAAATATTTTATTGTTATGTTCCGCCACTTTGTGCTACATGGCTTTATATATTTATTAGATCTTATTAGTTTAAATAGTTGAGATATAAGCTCCCTATTGGATTCTTTTTTAGTTTCTCTTTCTCTTTTTAATGCCAAAAGTAGCACACGTATTCACATGCCTATTGTCTACCAATTAGGAATATAGCTTTTGTTAACGGAATTGAATGAGGCATTAATGGTAATGCTTAAACATCAGTTCAATATTAAATGTAGCCATCAAAATGTACGCGTATGTAAATTTTTAAAAGCACTTGATGTGTGGGAAGAAAATTGACATTAATCTTTATTATTTATAAGGGTACTTGCAAATAACTGGTTATTTAAAAAAAAAGAAAAAAAGTAATATATGCCTAGTATATCTAATATGGTAGGTAATTACCAGTCATGTTTAGAGATGCTGTAATTATTTATGCTAACATTAAGAAACAATTCAGAGTGTAATAAATGCTACATATTATGTACATATATTATATAAATATTAATAAAATATTGATACATATATATATATATCATAAGTAAATTATATGTGATAATTGATTCAAAAACTATTCAAATCATTAATATTCGTATTAATATTTTATTAGTATTTATATGTTACGTATACAAAATATATAACATGTAATATCTATATAATTTTTTTTTTTCTGTTTTTAGGGTCACTGGGGTGGCTAATTTTAGGATTTTCTACACATTCCACTTCGTATAATATATTTGACTTGGGAAGTTTCAAATGATGGTCTCGATGAGTCAATACAATCGTCAAACTGTGTGTGTCCAACGTTGAATGTTGGGTGCATGTGTGCTGCATTTTCTTTATGATTATTCGTATTTATGTCAGGAAGATCGCAAAAGTAACCATCGCATTGTTCGATACCCCACATGACAATATTTCTGAAGGCTCGAGTTTTAAGTTTAGCATGTGGCCGAAGTTGGGAGTAAGCTGACATTTAATTGAAATGCGTCGAAGACAAGAAGTAAAATTATTGGTAGTACACTTTAACGATATACGTGTGATCATTTTTTTCTTAATTTTTGTTTTTCAAAATATAGGTGAAGTCATTACATAGTAGAAACACATTTCTATTCAATCATTTCAATTTATCTTTTCTTAATTTTCGATAATTTGTCTCTTATATATTTAAATAATATAAGCCTTATCCTATATAATACTTAAAAACCAAGAGTCCTCCTCTATAAGTTTCATTAATATCATTAGTAACATGTTAGTTTAGGTTATGACAATATTAATGTGATAGAAATTTCGTGTTTTAAAAACCAATCCTTGAAATGTAGTTTGGAGAATATAACCCCTCAATGCATATTCTCTATGAACCAAGCCCTTTTTCTGATTTAATCTTGTACAATAAAGGTAAGTAAAAATCTTATTATATCTTATATCCTATAACACCATACTAGATTAGGTAAGATTTTTAGGAGTGTTGAAGAATTGAAAATAGGTTCCAAGTATAATTTCGACATGACATATCTATTCTTACTATATTCACTTAAAAACATGTACTCTAAGATATATAAAGTATAAATTTCGAACTATCATGTCCTTACCTTACAAAAATTATTAAACAATAATAATAAATATAAAATAATATTATATTTTTACCTACTAAGTTCTATAAAAAGGAAATTAAAAAAAAAAGGTAATAAGTACATATGTCATAGCTCAAACCTAAGATTTCTTATTTTATTTATTCCATCTCTCTCTTATCTCATTTCTACATCTCTATTTTTTCTATCTCTTGTCTCAATTTTTTCCTGATAGTAATATTATCTTTATTGTTATTTAGTATTATATATTTTAAGTAACTAGATGTAACATCCTAGAATCTAAGACGCCATAGATCTTCACATGTCTTAAGTCTCCAATCACACTTCAAACATAGTAAACAACTAAAATCTACAAAATATACATTTATGAATGTAATAATAATAATAAATTACAAGTCTTTACGATTTGATATATACTAAACAACTTAACAAACTATAACTTAACTCCTACAACATATGAATATTCAATTAGAGCCAAACTAGACAATAAATACATCTATTGGTCATCCTTATGATAAAACAATGACTATGCTCACCCCATCCTAATAGTTATCATATTGCTGTTGTACTCATCAAATTGACCTAAAATTGTAAAAAATTTAAGGATTGAGCCAAAACTCAATACTTAATATACAATCACATGCGCATAAGTAAACATACCAATCTACATGCATTGATGCAAAAACAATAATCTACATAATAGTTTATTATCTTTGTATTAACCAGTTACACAACACATAATGAAAGTCCTCATGACCCTTCTTTACATCACAAATCATATCATTAATCTAGCATTTAGGCATACTACAAGCCATCTACAACATACAGTTAGGCATGCCACTTCGGATCTCTCTACATCAACCTAGATTTATCATTGATCATTTTCATGCGAGATTCCATTAGAAACAACACGTCACATGGACCATCAAGATTACCCTCTAGAAATATGCTACATCAGACTCCTAAGCCAAGCTAAGCATAAGCAACAAGTAATGATAATTTAGATTGAATATGTAATTAGTCAATTTGAGTATATTCACAAATATAAAGTCTAGCATAGCAATCACAAGTAACATATAAGTGTTACGTATCCAGAGTTCACGAAAAGAACTCGATCTTACTCTAACTTAGAAAGATAAATCTATAAAGAAATGAATGGTAAAATCACCTTAGTGAGATTCTACAACTTTTTATAAGCTTTACAAGGGTTTTAAATAATAATTCTAGGTTCGAAACAACTATAGTAAGGTTGAGAAAACAAAGGGAAACAACAATAGGAATCATAATTAGAAAATCACACCCATGACCTTTTGTTAAAGGTGAAGCATAAGTACATACCCCAAATTACGACCATGAACTTGATCGTATTTCACCATGGAATGACAACATCCTGGATTACGATCGTGAACCTTGATCATGATTTTCTCTATCGCAAACTTCTTCTAAACTACTTTCCTCCTAATACTCCAGAAAGGATCACGGTCATGATCATGCCCATGATTCTTGACTATGATTTTACTACTTTGAATTCTTTTCTTCGTTTTCTCCAAAATCACAACTATAAGATCTAAGATCCCAATCTCAACCTCATTCCAAAACATCACAATATTTACACTATTAACCAAATCTCAAATCAAAACATCTCCATTACACATTTTAATCCATGAATTATATAAAAGACTAAGGTTGTAAACAAGTTAAGTCAAGAAGATATGGTATTAAGTTCGAACTCGACTTTAATGGAAAAACTTGAAGCTCAAATTCAATTGAGCTTTAATTTATAAAGCTTGAATTCAACTCAAAATGAATCTCAATAAGCTTGAGCTCGACTTGATTAAGTTCATTTAGACTCAATAATCTCAATAAATGTCATAAATTTGATTAAAATAATAACAATTTTTAAACTTGGCTCAAACTCTACTAATATTTGAACTTGACTCAAGTTCAATTAGGCTTGCGAGGTTATTAAGTTAAGCATCATGAAACTCGAGTTAAACTCAATAAGCTATTTGAGTAGCTCGAGCTTGACTCGAATTTGTCGAATGTAGCGAAGTCAAATTCGAGTGAATGCTAAGTTGAACTCGAGTAGCTTACAAGTAGGCTTATCTTATTTACATTGTTATAAAAGACAAAAGATTTCAATTGAAGAAGTATGATACCTTTGCACTTGGTGAAATCCTAGACTGATCTTTCGTTTTCTCCATACTCTAAATTATTGTACACTTTAGAAAATCAATGTAACATTCACAAATTTAATTAAAAGCTCCTAATGCATAATTAATTCGTTGCTTACTAGAGGAAATCCTCCTATGATTGTGAAAGTCTTACAATTTCACGTTTCACCGATATCTTCTCCTTACATTATCAACGAATTTTTACTTAGACTTATGATTTTTAAACAAAACCCAATAAAATGTTGTAAGATTTCCAACCTTACCTCTAAGGTTTGCAAAGTTTCTTTTGGAAAGTCTAAGGTTTTTGCCAGAGGAGAGAATACCTTAGATAGGAATGAGAATGACAACTAAGGTTTTACTCTTATGAAGCTTTTTATGTAATGATGGCTTTTCCAAAAATGCTCTCACTTAATAATTAACTAAAGTCTAATATGTCTTATACTTTATATTAACCATTCTTTATTTTATGCTTTTACTTTTTCCTAATGTATTGTAGTGGATCAAACTTTCTAATTGATTATGAGGTATGTAAAGGTAAAGGGTGTACCCTTTTTTGGGATGTGCTATCTGTGTAATTTTTATTTTATAGTTTCACTTTTGTCCAAGATGTTAGTTGAGGTAGAATTTGTAACATCACTTTCCTAAATTGGTAGAAAATGTGCCTTTATGAGATTTCAATGAGTAGAATATTATGAAAACATCGATAGATTCAAACTTTCAAAAATTTATCACAATATTTTGATATTATAAAATGTAAGGTCCATAAGGGACAAGTTTCAAGGTAATATAAGATAGGCTCTAGTTCTAAAATTTGAGATCTAATAATCTTACCTACTTCATACCTACTCACCCCTATAATACCTAAAGTTTTTTCTTTTACTCCTTTTGTAAATTGTTTCTTTTTTATGTGTATTTTTTTCTCTATTTACTTGTATTATTATCAAGTATTATGTGATCTATAGTAGAATTGCAAATCCAATTTTAATAATTTTAATAAAACATGAAAGAAATATTTATAAGATCATGTCTTCAATCTTTTTTTTTTTATGTATATAATCATCTTTCTGGAAGTTGCAAATCATTATTATGGCTTAGAATATGTATAATATAGATCCCACATTTTCTAAAAAATTAGGATGAAAAAAGAAAAAGAGAAAGAGAATTCTTAAAGAAAGTTTCACCGAGAAACTAAATATTATTAATATAATATATGGTAATAATAAAATATTATATTTTATATATTATTTAAAAAGTAATGATGATAAAGAACCTGGAAAAGATTTAAAAAATTAGTAAGTAATTTTAGTGAAATACTCCTTTAAAAAATGGAAAATTACTTTGAAAGGAAAGTTACTTAAAATGTTGATGCAGTAACCTAAGCACCCTCTTAAGTATGCAACTAATAAATATGGTCTAATAGAATTTTTTTTATATTTGAGATAGCTTCAAAAAAATTTTTAATATCTTATAGGATTGAGGTAGGGCTTGTTATTAATATTTAATAAGAATCATAGCCAAATGCATAAATAATAATAATAATAATCTAATATGTTGTCATTTCTTAAGAAGGTATTTATTTATTTTTAGGAATATAAAATTGAGGTACTTAATTAAATTAGATTGCTTTATTGATTGTGCTAGGTAAGTATCTTATAATATTGTCAATTTCAAGCACATGTTAGCATATTGAGGAGAAAAGCTTCAATGATACTAGCATACTATATGAGTAGATTAACAATGGATAAAAAGTAATAAAATTTTAATATATAAAAATATTAATTGTAATTTTTTAAAGATTACCTACTATCTTTAAAACATCTTTAAATATAATTGGTATATGCTTACTACTAATTTAAAAATATGGAAAATTAGGATTTTTCTTTTCTTTTCTTTTCTTTTCTTTTCCAGTATTATCAAATTCGGATTGACCTTATGGTTTAACTCAGTTCAACCTGATCCGACCTTAAAATCGATCTGATCTAATCTGGTCAAATCTTGATCAAACTTGATTCCACTTCTTTAACCATTAATCCTTTCATATATTCGAATCAACCTTCTAGATTGGATCTAACAATATTATTTTATTTTCTCCATATCAAGTGAGATTGGGGCTTATCATACTTTCAACAATTGCATTCCTATCAAGCATGCCATATTAAATGAGTTCCCAAGTAAATGAGCACCCCACTAAAATTGTTACTCCACCATTTATTGAGGAAGTCAGAGATAACTTTCTTCTCCTTAAACCTTCTTTCTTTTCAAATTTACACTTTTAAGTTGGATATCGTTCTTATTCTTTAAATCGAGGTCTAGTAGTACTATAACAATAAGCCTCCAAAAGATTAAACAATTTTTTAGATTAGGGTTTCTTGAAAATATGGAGCTAGCTAGTATATATATGCTTTAATAAATGATTATCTAAGTTAGTTATATCTATCATCCAATCAAACGTAAAATGCACAATTTTTACATCAAAATCTAGTGAATGTTTAACCAACTTTTACTACAACGTTATATCTGCCAAAATAATTAACTTATCAAAGGAAATGGATATTGCATGGTGGTTATAAAATGGTAGGGAAAACTATATGAGCCAATTTTGATTTCCTTAATAGATAAGAGCTAATTTCTAAGAATTGCTAATTAATCTAAGGCAAATGTCATTGCAAATAGAAAAGCTTGTTAGATTAATAAACGTTTGAGAATTTTTAAAATCACGCTAAAGATGCAAGAATTTTTTGGGCAAATAACATGTGTATACAATATGAGTTATGCATTTTGGATTATTAAAAATGAATGGAGCAATTAGTAGCGATACTTGAAGTAGGATGAAATAAAGAGGAGCCACTTATGCATAAATGCCATAACTAAAGGAACTTGATTGCTTGACTATGTAGCTATTGATATTGTAGAGGACAAAATTTAATATTAGGTTTCAAGCTCATTGATCATATGGATTTTACTCCTCGGGCTAAGATAACAGGGTCCGAGAAGTCAAGTCCATAAATTATCGGAATGATTAAGGGAGATTTGACATGGTGGGCTTGGAGTAGGGCCCATTAGATCGGTTCGTCTAATCTAATATTTCTTGGTTTGGCTCATATATATTTGGACCTAAACCCATGGAAAAAGCTCATTTAATACTCATATATAAAAAGCTTCAATCCTAATCATTAATCAACGTGACGATTCAACGTATAGAATTTACCTACCATTTCTTATAAATACTCCATTCATTTTTCCTCATTTGGACAAGAAGAAAACCCCCCATTAATGCCATAATTCTATCGGAACTTTGCCTTAAAGATTAAACACTCAAACACATCAAGAATACCACCTCGTTCTTCATTAATCTTGGAGTTTGATGTTATTGCGCTCCTTCACTTGTCATCATACGTGTTAGAGCCATATGTGTTAGAGCCATATTAAGATTGCCTACTTTTCCTCTCTATACTTATCTCCTAATCATCCAGTGCAAGTCATTCAAGTCATTTCTCTAATTACGTGTAGCATGACTTCACACGTGATACGTACGTGATACCTGCATCTGTACCCAATACCTCCACAGATATCTTTTTAGAGTAAGAGAGCTTTTATACCTTTATATTTTGATCTTGAGTTTGATCATAAAAAGCAAAGAATTAAGTAACATTTATAATATTCGGCAATTAGTAACCACCACTCAATTGTCTCAATGATCAAAAGAAGAGATTATCAATCACATCTTAGCTAGGGTTTTATGTAAGCTTCTAAATGATGTATGCTTAAGCCTAGTACCCTTACCATAAACCTATCGTGTGCATAAGTTTACTAAGAAAAGTTAAAATTAAATAGATTAGTTATTAAGGTACCATCTTCTAAGCCTACTATATGGTAGGGTTGTTGTAGCTATCCGATTATATGCGACAAGTGTGCCGATCGATCTAAAAGACGTATTAATTTAATAACATGTGAAGGGATATCGTTAAGAATAGACGTAGAAGAAAAAACGAGTAAACTTAGTATTTTAAGAACATGCACGTGATAGCAGATTAAACTCAATGTTCTTAAATCGTTCTTGATAAATTGGTTGTTTATGATAATATATTTATATATTAGTTTTTACTCGTGTAATTAAGCTCAAAACTTTCTATGCAATTGAGTACTTTAATTTGATAAAATTGTTGTAAAGTCCTATAAAAGAAGAGTCATTTATCTTATAATTGATCTATGTAATAGGCTTCAATGGCAAAACATCAAAATGAAAAGCAAGATTCATTAATGGTATCTACCCATTTAACTTTCAGCAACGAAACTTAAAACATGTAAGTATATTCTGTTGTTAAGAGAATTCTTACAACATTCATTAAGTATCCTTCGAAAGATATGTATATTTTTGAAATAATTATTTTTACATTATAAATGTAAAAGTATATTACGATTATCTTTTCAAGTAACAAATTCCTACTAAAAAGATGCTAAAACTATTTTAGGTGAAAGGATGTAGACTGGAGTGGATGTATGGATATTTGTCACACTATTGTCTACACCCAAAATCTAATTACAACGATAATTAAATATACATAAATAGAAAAGAGAAATATATTATTAAATATAAATAAATAAACAAGATTATTAAATAGGATTAAATATTTAGCATGCTTAATTGTTGAAGTAGGGTGGATGTATCCAAAAGATTTGATGGTCAAAATCAAAGCCAATTGCTGTTACAAGGTCCTGTTTTGAGGCCAGTTCGCAATACGCAAAAGGTCGTAAAATAAATTTGATTGACATGATCAGGACCTTTTATGTGTCATAAAAATGTTAGAGATCAAAAAAGATCAAAGGCATCTGCTTCTTAACTAACGGATGTTCAGGTGAACCATCAGGTTTCTTATGGTGAGCCTCCTCCGCATTTAAACCCAACCTACACTACTAGTCAAACAATCTTTTCATACGACATCGTGACGCTCGAACCCTACAAAACGTTGCGTAATCCAACGGCTACAATCGTATCCTCGAGATTACAACAAGCTCTAAATACCCATCAAATCATTATCTAATCTTTTGCCGAGTGCCCACACCCCTGTACCCTCTTTTAAATGACGTTTATGTCCCTGTGATAATGCCTTGTACCCTATTTTGTGTTCTGCTGATGGGATTAATTAAGGCACTCGCTCCTCATGGGGTTATTTATTCCAATACTATCTCTGTTAAAGATTCAAATAAAAAAAATTTATTATGTTTTTCAACATGTTTTGCAAAAACTTTTGAATTATCAAGTGCTGCTTAATGTATCACTTCAAATTATAATTTTCAATATCTTTAAAAGCATATATCTTATTCAAGTTAAAAGAAAAATTTGTTATCTTTGCTTTTATATTGAAAAGCTATGGTAGGTAACGTTTTTATATCTTAAATAAATACTATTATTAGGATTTTTTTACTGTTGAGTTATTGCCACATCAAAAAACCATTATGGTGATAATAACACACATCTATCTATTAGTGATAGGTAATAAAAGGGTAATGGTTATGTAATGGAGATTTAACAATGATGTTGTAGTGCAATAGAGTATTAATAATGTAATAATTGGTAGCAATTGCGATAGTAAGAATAGTGTTGAAGTTGTGGTGGTATAGTGTAATGGTATCAATGGTTAATAAAAAGGTTCTTATATCACATATTTGATATGAAAGAAAGGTTTCAAATGAAATAGAATGTAATGGATTAGAATGAAATGGAATGGAATTGAATAAGTACAAGAATGAGAAATCCTTTCTTATATTTGGAAATACCCATGAAATATAATAAAATGGAAGGACGTTAAATATGCAAATAATTTTATTTGTTAAAAATATCCTTAATTATTGAATATTACATTTTTTTTGAAAATTAAATAAATAATTTTAATTGATGAATAGGGAATGAAATTAAGGTTCCACCTTCTCGAAAAAGGAATAATGGTTTTACCTTCTTAAAGGCAAATCAAATTCTCTTTTGAAGTTGGAATTGTTGATCCTATAGAATTGTGATTCTACTTTCTAAGTGTACATCAAAATATGAGGAAAGGAAATTGAATCAGAATTCCGATTCCATTACAGTGATGGTGTGAGTAGTATAGTGGCATGATGGTAATAATAGGTGATGTTGGTTGTAAATTATTACAAGTATGTGTCGATGGTGGCAATTACGATAATAATAGTAGGGGTAATAGTAGTTGTAGTAGCAATGCTGATAACAACAAAGTTTATGTGGATAGGAAGGTAATGACATAATGGTGGCGATAGTGATAGTAATAGCTTCAAAAAGCTATGTATAGTCAATTCACAGGCTTAGAGTTGATAAGAATAGTTTTTTTTTTTATAAATGGTTATTTGTATTATAGAAATGCAAAAGAAAAATATATTATATATGCATGTTATTACTCTTATAATTTTAGGATGTGTATAATTGACAAAAATATTTCTTTTTAACATCTTAACAAATGCCTTAGTCAAAAATAATTATTTTGGTATTTATTCCACCTCATTAATCGAAATGGGAATATAGGAAAAATACTAATATATCCCTATTTAATTACTTAATATTTTTTTAATTAAAGATATAGTTGGTCAACATTTGAACTTTTTATGTCCTATAAAAAGGAAATCAAGTTTTCTCTTTCAAAAGTTATTAATTGTTTCTTCTAGAGATAGGGAGTAGAAAAAACATTAAAAATAGGATTGTTGTACCAATTTATAAGTAAATGAGGTAATACAATACATTTTAAATATAATTATTTAATTTCCTTTTGATTACTTCAATATAAAAGAACCGTAAGAAACAAAAATTCCCTAAGAACGTATATTCATTTTCAAATAAAAATAGAGGACTTTGTATGATATAAATGGGAGATAAATTATTGATACTTTCGTACAACTTCAATTATTTATATGTATATATGACGAGTTAATGAAATAATAACTTGAAGTTAATAATATTTTAAATATCTATCTATTGAAAGTGAAATTTATTAAACGTACATTTTTTAGAAGTTCTCCTATATTTATTTCCGACAAAGGTCGGGCTATTTCCCATGATAAAAGGGGGAAAAATAATGGAAGGGGCATTATTGACATATCCAAATCTCTCGTCCTTATTATACCTAGGTAAGACAATCTCGTAAATATGTGAGATAAGGATGGTTACGGTCTCATCGATTTTGACAGGAATATCTTAAATCCTTCCACCAAAATCTTACTTCAATTAATACGACAAAAACTATATTTTATATCATCCCAAATTATACGTAATATATCATTTCTTTTGAAAAAATATATATATATATATATCCTATCACACATTAAATTTCAACCAATTCTATTCGATTTAACCTATTTATAAAATTACTGCCATTTAATATTCGTTTAATCCCCACTATTAAACCAAATTTCATCATTTTAATTCTTATCATCCGATATATATTAGGATCAACACCTGGATCAGATGCAACAAAAATGGTACAATTATATTATTTCCTGTGTCAGTGTTTATATATATATATACATATTCACATACACCGATACTCAAATTAGATACTCTTCTTCATCCCGTAATCCCATAATAACTATGGAAAACACCATGAGCAACCAAGCCTTATTAGCCGTACCGTTCTACACCACCGGAGTTAATCCTGACGGCCACCGTTACGACATGCACGAAACGTTTCGACTCCTTGCTGAAACCGACCTCCTTAATTATTATACCCCTCCTTCAAACGTTTCTTGTGTCTCATTCCCCTCTATGTCTTCCACTTCACTTCCACTTCACGAATTCTTCACCCTCGAAACGCTCTGGAATCCCGTGTCGAAACGCACCAAGTATGACGACACTCCTGATTATATTTCAAACCCTGTCAAAACTGAAACACCGACATCCGAAACCGAAACTCCTCCGGTTCTGGACGGCATAGCTGCGGTTGTAGGCGAGCATGTCCTCTTTGGAAAGAAACGTGTCGAAGAAAATCCAAACAAGTGTCCCGAGGACACGCATATCCGAAGCAGCAAAAACGTTTCGAATAATGCTGCCCCGGGGCAGAAGAACTATAGAGGAGTTCGGAAGAGACCATGGGGAAGGTGGTCGGCGGAGATACGTGACAGGATCGGTCGGTGCAGGCACTGGCTTGGGACATTCGACACGGCGGAGGAAGCGGCCCGTGCTTATGACGCTGCGGCTAGGAGGCTTAGAGGGTCCAAGGCTAGGACTAACTTCGAAATACCCCCGGTGGTTCCTCTCCCCATAACGACGTCATCTTCGTCCTATAACAACAATAATGATTACAGTGGAATTGGGAAGAAGGGGACGAGTGGGAAAAGAAAGGAAGTGCATGGAAATAACAGGAAGTGTTCCGTGGTTACGTGCATGGAACAGTTGTTCAGCAATAATAGTATTAACACGTATGCCGGTGGCGGTCACCGTGGCGGCAGCGGTGGTGGTTGTGGTGAAGGGCATGGGGATAACGTGGAGCTTGATTTAAAGCTTGGTGTTGGGTTTGGAGTTGGACTTGGACATATTTACTAGGAACTATAATAATAATAGTTTTAATTTTTCTAGTAATATTACTAATACTTCAATGGCTCTTTAGTTAGATCATGTTTATTTTCTCTCTGCATGCTTTTTTTTTTTTTTTTATTTTCCTCTTAGTCTACTTAATTTAAGTGTTTTTTGTGTTTAAAAAGTAAGGGTTGTAATGTTTAGATGAAATGTCTTTATGGGAAAATTATACTTTCATTTTGTCGATGTAGCCACCAACCAACGTATGTTAATGATATTTTCGTTTTAATCTATTGTAGAAAATGAATAACAAAGTTATTTATCCTCATTTCGTACGGTAATTTTTCCGTTTAAGGGCTTCCTTTTGCTATAATCAATGTTTATGGTGGCCCTTGAATAGTATTAAAGTAGCGTTAAAATCGGTTTGTTGTGGTAAGTGATAATAATAGAGATGGAAGTGTCTGTTCAGTGTTCGATAGCACTGGTGAAGAGAAATCATCGCGATAAATCAAAAAATTATTTCTCCTTTCTTTTTCCTGAGACAGAATATCAATTTTTTTGGAATTTTCGTCATAGTTATTCATTTTCATAGGTTATTTAACCGTGCTTTCGTCATTAATTTCCTTGAACGCTAATAAAAATGACAATATATTACAATACATAATTTGACAAACTCCTATACATAAATGATTGTGACTTTTATATAATTCCACACAACTTTTTGCACATTTTTTAAGTATTGCAACGTTCTGCACAATTTAATATAAAGCAAAATAATTCTTCGTGATTTTTGTAGTAATGCTCTGAAACCCAAAATACAATAGCTCACCATATGATGTGTTAATATTGAGTACTAACATGCAATGGTTCAGGACCTATATAAATATTCACAATAAAATGTCAAACCATAATTCTACATAAGTGTTTATGACACGATGGCTTTAATGGTTCTTATTGCACATAATTTAAGCCTTATTATTCAAGTGTTTGGTTTCATACATGTTTTAAGTACATATAAATAGGTGCTTTCGTCGTAATAGATAAGTTGGCCAATTAAGGATAGATGTCTTGTGAACCTGAGCGTTATTCTCATCAACTATCTTTATTTTCTTTTCTCAGCTACTTCTTTTCTCCTTGTTTAATTCTACGAATTAATTGTTGTGGCTTCCTTCTTGTAGAGGTTTAAATTATTCAACCACTTGTTTATTTTTTTGCTAACCATGCTATTTATTTCCCATCAATTATGATTTCGTTTTATGTTGTTGTGACCTGTGTGTTTATATATAAACATAGTGTGTATGTTTAGACATTTTAATTTAGTATTTAAGTTATTGTTCTATTACTTAGTAGGTTTTATCCCTTCCACTTGTATTATTCTATTACACTAAGAGGGGTAAACTTATCATGTTTTCACCACATTCCTTATCTTACCATCTCAAAGACCAAACTCTTTGGTTGTCTAAAGAAGGAGAGAAGAAATGACAAAGGAAGGAAAGGAAAACAACAAAAAATACAACAAAAAGTAAATAATATGTATATCAAAATCAAATAATTAAATTATAGTATGAAAACACATGAAAATAAGTATTATGTTTCATTTAATCCACCTTCAGTCTTTAGTTTCAATAAGGTTCTCTACTTGTTCCCATTTTTACTCACTCTCTTTGCTATTTACTGTGTTACAATCATATACCTAAATTTCTAAGGATTAATCAACTTAAACTATGATATCACTCAAACTGTAAAGCCTTGAAACTCGAGATACAATAGCCCTCTACATGTCAATATCGAGTATTAACACGCAAAGGCTTAGAATATGTTTAAATATCCACAATTAAACATCGTACTACAATGTTAGATAAATATTAACTCAAAATGTTCATAACACTATGGCTTTACTGGATCTCATTGCACATAAGATCTAACCACAAGCCTACAATAGGAGTCTAATGATCTCCAATAGAATCTACCTAAACTGCAACCAATAATAGAGATCATATCTACAATATAACTATCAACCATCAAGAAAAACCAATCTATGGGTATAACAACAATCGCCTAACCATCTTTTAGTTATCGCAACCCGACCTAACTACTCCTCATAACAAGTGGAGTTCACTTTATCTCTAATTTCATAAACCAAGTTGTAGCCTAAGTTGTCATAATGATTCATTTCACTTAGAGTTTTTGCAATTGAAAATAAGAATCCCTTAAGGATGAGCAAAATGCCTAGTATATGAAATACCATACCAACATGCGCATGAAGATACAAGAATAGTCTCACATACAATGATAGTAATAATTAATGTACAAACATTCAATTATTATCTTTGATCTAAGTCCATCAATCATCACAATTTTGGCATTGTAAAACTTGAAGTAACTCATAACCTCAATTCATATACATACATATAAATGGTTTTGGGTACTCTCTAATACCTTAGAGTCTTAGAATCATCCTAGAATCTACCTAAATCTTTTCCTAAGTACAACTACATTTAGGACGACGGTGCATAAGGATCATCGAGATGTGACCTCAAGATCATAAGTACTCCTGATCTCTTAAGTCCAACCACATACATTTAAGTTGGATATAATTAAGTTTATTTATGTTCTATCCTATACAAGCATAAGCAGCAAACATAGTTATGCACATATCTAGAACAATCTTGTCAATTCTTGGTATCTTTAACACCACATCCTGTCATCACAATCAACAACTTTTAGCTAAACCATATTTCCTATACTTAGGCTTCCTAATATCTACCTAGCTATTTACTTACTTCCATAAACTGAAAATAAATGTAAGGTTTATATGTATAAGGATTAGTGCTAAGTCATACTCTTTGTTAAGAGGTATACTAGAGTAGTTGAAAGTTAATTTATGAGAGATATATAGAAATTGTTTTAATGTCCATAAACTTAAAAACATGTTAAGTGTAAATTAATTATAAGAGTATCCATTGAGTAGTTAATAAAATGATTAAAATTAAAATATGTTTATTAAATATAATTATAATTATAAAAATAATTTTAAGCAAGTAGAAATTAGTTTAAGAATAAGAAATAAGAAAAAAAAATTTGGGTATAAAAGGGGAACCAACCCTACAATTTGGTTAGAACTAGCTAGCTTTTTTAAGGGACCACTCTATAACTACATAACCTTTCCCTCTTCGAAAACCAAACATCATATTCTATTTTTCCCAAACTTCAATCGCACAAAACATGTAGAATTTTACTTTGAAATGTACTTACTGTAGAATAATATTACTATTTACATGGACAATAACTTAACATCAAACTAACAACTTACTTGAACCAAAAATATCTCTTCTTGTAAGATAATTCATCCCTAAATAGTTACAAATAATGATTTGTAGAAAATGACTTTCAAAATAAAACCTTTACACAAACTTGTGTTACAAACTCTATTACTTAGACTTACCACCCTTAATTCTTTATCCTTTCTCTTCAAGAATGTTGGTATTTCTGGTTTCTATCCAATCTTTGCATTATATGAGTCCAATATTGAAATGAAACTTACAAGAACTAAACTCAAACTGTTCATGCCTTCAATCTCTAGTACCTCTTGTGTTGTTTTAATAGGAATTGATGTATTTTGGTGGTTAAGGAAGAAAACATTAAGGGGAAGAGATAGAAGGTAAAGATGAAAATAAACAAAAATATTGGTATAAGTGCAAAATGTTGGTGCCTTTTTGATGTAGGAGTAGGAAGATTATTCTACCGCTCTTTTTATTGAATATCTACTATGATGCCATCTTTTTTGTATTTAATTATCTCCTCATTTTCTTTGGAAAAAAAAAGTGGTTATTACACTTATTTTGAGAGCTAATAACTATGGCATATAATTCCATTAAAAATCATCCAATAATCATAATATTTTATCCACATATATTATCACTATGTTAATTATGATTACGATATCTTTTAATTAAATTTATTATTTTTGTCATTTAGTACACATCATGTTAAAAACAATTGCTGAAAGCGTTCCCTTTGTACATAAACACACCTTACTTAAGTACTAGCTAATATAAGATCAGATCTTCTACCTTTTATTATCAAAGAGCTATGATGAAAGTTGCCCATAGAAAGCGGGAGGGTCCACTTCTAGTCCTCAGGACCTCAGTACTACAATCTATTGTTGAAAGATAAATTAAAAGAGAGAGACATCTCGTATCGGGAAAGCCAGCGTAAGATTATTGTCTTTTTTTTTTTTCCCCCACCTACCTTTCCCTATGTGGCAGCGCTAAGCGTCCATGTAATGTTCAAGTATATGCGCAGAAGGGAGTAGGGTTTTGTGTAAAATGTTCGTGGCCCAGAAACTAAAAAGAGGATCAGGGAAAATGAAAAAAAACAAAAATCATTTCTTTATCCACTTTTAATAACACTTTTTATTAAAAATATGATAAATAAGATAAGTGTAACTATACCATTCTCGTACTAAACATACAACCTTATTTATCTTATGTGTTATATTCTTAATAAAAAATGTTGTTAAGATAAATAGACCATCATTTTACTTATTATATGTTACTAAAAATTAGTAAGCAGTGATATAAAGGAAAGAAATATTCATTACAATTATTAATTTTTTCAATCCTAATTTAGGTTTTTAGAATTCAGGTTATTATTAATAGTTTTCATTATGTATAGAAGGCGGATTTAAATTATACAGACATGGAAACTTGATTGTAATTTAAGGTCTGGCAATATAAATGTATTACATAAGGTGCTCTATAGACCTGATTTCTTTGCTTAAAAAAAAAATCTTCTTCCCGTAATTGTTTCTTCATCTTTTATAAAAAATTTTTTGTTGATTTTGTTATTTCACCCTTAAAGTTAGTGTTATGCTTATGGATATAGATAAGCTAAACTTATTTGAATTATTCTGATTTGATTTGATGAATACTTGAGTACAATTCAACAATAGTCATAGCCAAGTTAAGGTCAAGTTATTTGAGTAATTTATCAAGTCAATCTCAAATTTTATCATATTTGACTTAAGAAATAATGTTGCAAATATTACTTAAATTATTATTGAAAGTTTTCAATTAACCATATGAATTTTCAACATATTAAATTTAGTACACAATTAAAACTTGTCATGTCATTGTTATTAATACGACTATCATATCATACTCCTACTCCCTTTTGGCTTTCATAAGAGTTCTGTAGAGCAAAGAAAATTCTACAAAAGAAGCAATGAGAAAAGAAAGGCCGATTGTTAGCTTGGGGTGAGGGACATAGCTTTTAACGTAGTTTTCGAGCTTCTCGGTACTTAGAAAGCCGGTCTTATATGTTTCATTTTGATACGTGACTAGATCAAGCAGTGATAATATGAAAAGTTTTAATTTAGTATTAAATTTGATAATATTAAAAATTTAGATAATAAATTAAATATTCAACTAAAGTTCAAGTAAGATTAATGATATTGCCCCTTGACTCATCTAATATGCAAGCTTAATAGAGCTTGCAAATATGATTCCAATTAAGTTTACACATAAAAAATTTTTTAATTGACAGAATTTCTTTTAAAAGAATGGAATCTAATGAGTTTTGCCAAATTGAATTTAAATTTAGAAGATCACTTTAAATTGAATTTAAATTTAAAATCTTAAACTCAAGTGGTATTCATTTCAATTTTTAACCCTAATTATTCTATTAAAGGCACGGAACGGCGAACCTGGCACTAATATTTGCATTCTCTACTATCAACGCACGCGATTAATAAAAAAATAAAGAAGAAGATGTCGTATACTCAGATCCAGGTGATATCAGGTGGAGAAGGAAACGATATTATTAGCGAAAACGAAGGTGGAGTGTAAGTAAATTAGAGAGAGAGTGGAGGTTGGAAATCCAATACACACATCATATCTACATGTCTAATTACTGACACATCAAAGGACTACTACTGACACTAAATACGTACTTTCAACTTGTACTGTCTGAGACTGAAACTGACTTTTTGCTCAGATAATCTCTGGATCTTCATTTTCTCTCCTGGCTCTTTCACTGGATTTTCTGCTTTTACTTCGGCTTATATTGTTTTCTTGTTTCCCCCAAAATCATTCTTATTTCTTTTCCTTCCGAATAATAAAGTTGCCGAAAACATAAACGTGTCGGTGTGATCTTGTAGCTTTTGTGTTATTTTTTGCGTACAAGGCTTTTAAAATAGGATACATTAAGGATAGAATGAGCGATACATGATGATTATAGTACAAAATCTTATTTGTATCTTATTCGGTAAATATAATAATCTATTATGTGATATATCAAAATTATCTTATATCTTAATTGCTGTAAAGCTAATAGGGTATAAAATATCTTATAAAATATGTAACTTTTTTCTATTTTTCTATAAATTTCAATTTTAGACCTTTTGTATTTAGTAAATTCTAGATAAAAACATGCATATATTTTTCATGTCAAAAGATTGTTTTTCAATCATCGAATAAACTTAATATTAAATAGCACTGTTTATTATCAAAACAATTAAATGACAAAGGTTCAGAAGTGTATATATAAAAAAAAAAGTTACAAGTTCTTAATCTTGAAGTTACTATTTCTTCATATCATTAATTAGTTTTAGGTTTAGGGTTTATATAGAACTTAATTCATTTCTTTTTAATGTTAATATAATATTATTTCTAAACTTTCAGTACTATGAGTTTTTTTTTCAATCATTAATATATATCATATTATTTTATAAATTATGGAAGACATGTATAAAGTATCTTAAGACCTATATCCTGTATACTTTAAAATATAAATATACATGTTTAAAAGTGAGTAAAGTATACAAAGACCTCATTTTTATATTTTATCATATGAGAGTAAATTCTAAAAAAAATTGCTACATAAAACTTATACCATGACTTTTGATACTCACTCAAAATATACCCTATTAAAGAGCTATAATGTGTACAGTTACTCTTATTTTATCAATATCCTATATTTTTTGTACTTTTGTAAAGATGTGTATGTGATTTTTTTTTTAACAAAGGTATGTTCTGTATTTTTTAATTTTGTGTTAATAATATACATGAAACATGTGTCAATTTTTTATTGGTTCAAAAATATTATTGGATTGAATGACTTAAGTAAATAATATCAATAAAAAATATTTAATTTTTTCTTTTAAAAAATACAAAAATAGGAAAAAGAAACAAACAAACTGCCGGTTTCAACGACACCATTTTCCAGCCAAGTCTGCTCCAAGCCGATCTGGGTTTTCGATCTTGTTTGCCAGATTTAAGCGAAATTACCAATTTGATATTCGCGATAAAATTATTTAAGGGATTTTTTTATATATATATTTTAATATTCTCAATGTAGTTGAAGGAATTGATGGGTTGAGCTTGACATTACTTTCATATGTGGCCAACCCGTTGAAATTGATCAAACAAACTAGTGTGTTGAATCCATCTCTTGCGTCAAGACTGAAGCTGATTTTCCACTTGGGTCTTAAGAATTTGAATAGGAAGAAAATAAAGTTTGGTTCTTTAATGGAGAGGCTACATAGATGGAGAAACAGCTGAGTTG
Source organism: Lumnitzera littorea (assembly GCA_024138015.1). Taxonomy (NCBI): domain Eukaryota; kingdom Viridiplantae; phylum Streptophyta; class Magnoliopsida; order Myrtales; family Combretaceae; genus Lumnitzera; species Lumnitzera littorea. The sequence continues at coordinate 1,691,026 of JAMXBB010000010.1, read as the reverse complement.
AGCTTTCACGGAGAGGTTGAGAATCAACAAATGTCTCGTGGACCCATGGAGAAACAGAAGAGATTTTGCTGATTTACCAAAAGCTGAAGAAGAATTTTTGGGTAAAAATGGAACGTAAAGTAGCCCAGCTTTATCGGCAATGATAAAAAGAAATAAGAAGGAATAACCTGGTGATTGTCCGCTCCGGTGATTACCTTTGAAGGATTATCATATGACCGCCCTGGCAATCCTCGTGGAAAATGTTATGGTTACGACTAGGTATTTCTTTATATTATTTTATTTTATTTTAAATTATTTTTAGAAATATTTTGATTTAAAATTAGTTAATAATACAGTTAGCCATTGAACGATTGCCATGTAATTGACATAAAATTCAAGTTTGTGGTTAAGTGTGGGAAAAGGAAAATAAATGCAAAAAAAAAAAATAATAATAATAAATACAAAAATACGATTTCTGAGAAAATATTCCTACGAATATCATCTTAGCACTAACTTCTTTTTACAGGAAATTGTACGTCTGCATGAGTTGTCGAGAAGTATGTATCCGACTATGATTTGAAATTCACGAGCTTTTTCTAAAATTCCATATGAAGGAAACTTGGCACCAAACTTATGTACAGTACTTCTTGCCACCTTTAGACAAACAACCAAATCGAAGTAGTAAACAGGACAGTCGATAACCTTCTATGAGCAATTGTGGGGAAGAATTTATACGATTGAGATTTATGCCTACTTGTCATTAAGTTCGCTTACACAACCAATTAGTTTATAGCTCGATAGGAATGTCACCTTTTGAGGTCGTTTATTGACTCAACTCGAACTTACCTCTAGATATAGCTGTCAACTCAGTCGTATAAGGGAAAGTCAATCAAGCTTACAGCACGCCAAGGAATTCTAAAAGTTGTATCAAAAGGTTGCTGAACACTTGACATAGACTGTAGCTCAATAGAAGGAATAGAGAAGTCAAGGAAGGAGACAAGTGATTTACAGCCCCGGAGACCTTATTTAGGTCCACTTCAGTAAGTAGCATTTCCCTGGGAAGAGAACGAATGAACTTTCCCTAAAGTCAAACGGACCTTTTAAGATCCTTGAGCACATCAACAACAATGCCTATAAGCTAGAACTACTTGACGAATACGGTGTATTTGCTACTTTTAATGTAGCTGATTTGACACTTTATGTACCCGATGAAGAAGAGGGTTAAGATTTGAGAGCAAATCTTTAACAATCCTAGAGAACTGATGAGTTATTGACTATTGGTCATCTTATTCGCGCACAATTGCGAAGCTTTCAATCCCTCACTTGAAGAATCCTTTCTCAACAACTTACCGATAACGAAAGAACCTACATGGAAGGAGGATAGCCGAATTCCTTGACAACTCCGAGAGGTTAACCCTTGCTTTGTTTTCTCTCTTATGTTAACGTCAACTATTCGCTTGCTAAAGGCTCTATGCTGAGTGATTGAACTTTCAGTTGCCGAGAGACTCCTGCTAAGTGACGAGACACTCTTTTTCGGGTTGAGTACTTTCTTTCGACTCCCTATTGACACTTATTGCACCCCTTTCTCGTCTTGGCAGACCTTGATGTTGCAACATCTTAATTCTCCTCGCTTGTTGTGATAAAAGAATCTATGTATAGAACCAATGTTATGTTGCCATCTATCCATTTCACTTGACACTATACTATTTTCACTTTTTTTTCGTTTGTTATTTTTACCTTTTTCCTTATGTACTAGGAATTCCTTTTTTATATGCTTTTTTGTAATTTCTTTATTTGTATGGTTGTTCTAGGAACTTACTATAAATAATCCCTTTTCTATGTAAGCCGAAATCATCTTACATCATAGATATATATTGAATATTCTGTTCTTACGAAACAACTCTCTTTAAGTTCTTTTCACACTCTCTTATCTAATCCTGCCAAATAGTTCAGGATTAGTGGCAAGTAGACCTTGACATTAACTTATGCATCATATCAAGTGGAGTGTCAAGTTGTATTGTGTGTTTATTGGTGTGTCATATCCTCCGAGTAGTTCCACGTTAGCTACTCTTGTCAGTTTGTAGACTTACTTACTCTATTTTTTTTTTCGATATTTTGAAGGACCCATTGGCTCAAATCTGCTATGGTAAGTGTTAGTGAAAACTGAGTTTCTAGGCACATCATTTATTAACTACAATCTTATGCTGGTACATATTAAAAACTTTATATCCTTTTCTCCTAAATTCATATCCTAAAAATGTACATTGAACCCCTCTTACATCAATCTTGTCTTTAGAGGTAAAGTGTTACTAATACAACATAACCATCCCATAGTAAGAAGATGAGAATAAGTAAGAACTTGCCCAAATAAAAACTCATAAGGTGTCATCCAATTCAAGAGAGGGGTAGGTAAAAGATTATAATATATGTAGTTGTAAGTAGATATTCATCCTAAAAGAACTTAGGAAGATTAGCATGCAACCTTAAGGACCTTTCATATATAATATTAGTCTTACTTAAAAGTTGCCCCTTTTAGTTCTCATTAGGGGAAATAATCTTAGCTTTAAGATTTTCATGCCTTGGAAATAACAAACACAAGCTCTTTGCCTTTAGTCATTAATGAATGCAAGTTCAAACATCCTTTTTAAGGATCTTATTGGATGCTTGAGAATCTATTCCTTAAGCAGAAGAGGGTAGAGGAATAAAATAATAAGGATTAGCCACTACTAATTTCCTTGGTTCTATTAGACATAAGTAATTACCTTTTGAATCTGACGAAGTGAGTCAAGTAGTAGGGGTGGAGAAAGAAATAAGCATAGAGTTTGCTTCCTGAGAGGTCATCTTCATCTTAATAATGCAAATTGTAAGCCTCAAAGCTAAGCCAATTGACCGTAGGATTGAACTTAGAACATAAGTTTTGGACGATCGGTTAAGGAATCCGATCAAACCCCAAATTATAAACTATTGAGAGAAATATTAGTAAAAATGACCCCGTAAACTTGAATTTAAGAAAATAAGTAATAAAGTAGGAGACCTAATTACTGAAAAGGTAAAAAGTGTAATCTAATAACTAATAAATTACTAGAGATAGATTATATGTATACTAAAAATTTTAGAATGACCAAAATAATAATTAGAAATGTTCACATGTACTCCACATGTATTTACGTGTAAATAAAAATACGCGAAATTACCTAAATTGGCCAAAAACTAAGCAAATAATTAAAGAAAATTATAAATTAATTATAAAAAAATTAGAAAAAATCATAAGAGGATAAGATGAATCAAGATTAGGTTGTTGCAGGCCTAGATCAGAAAAAGAAAAATCAACCAATAAAAATTATACAATCTAAAAGCCAAAAATCAAGGAAAATGGGCAAAGTCTTGTCAAATTAATGCATATTAATTACGAAAAATGCCTATAAATAGCAGGAAAAATTCAAAAGCTCATTTGGACAGTTACAAATTAGAGAAAATTTGGGAGAGGCAAAAATTGAGAGAAAAATTTGAGTTAGAAAAAAAATAAGAAAAATTGTGCAGTTAGGGCTTTTAAAGGGAACCCCAACCAGACGAGCAGTTGGAAGTGGACAGCCACTACCACCACACGATGGTGGCAGCGCCCAGGCCGGCCGATAAGGCTATTGCAGCCGGCGGTGGCCGGAGCCATCCAGATCGGTGAGTCCGATTTCCAGCCCGATTCTTGTGTAATTTTTTAAAAATAGTAAATATTATTATAAAATTATGAATTTTGTTATTATGGGATATTTTTGTATGTAGTTTGTAGGAAAAATATTATTTTGATGAAAACATGCCCCGTAATATATGGTCCTTAAGAAATCCTACAAAATCGAGCACATTTTGGTTTAGAAATAAATGACCTTAGGAGTGTAGTTTCGAGCCCAAAATTTTTGTGTAGATTACTTAGATGATATAGAATAGTGCTATGAAGCCCATTTTCAAAAATTAATTTTTGAAATTTTTAGATAATTTTTAGGTCTTAAAATGAGGCATAAAATGGGTAATTTAAGGTTAATTAAGTAATTAAATTATTAATTACTAACTTAGTGAATAAGTAGATGTTTTAGGATATTAAAATCTGATGGAGTATGATACTTGTAGCAATTAGAGTGTTAGATGTAATTATTAGGTTAATTATGTAGTAAATAAGTAATATGGAAAAGTAATACATTTTATGTTAATTTTGTAAATTAAGGTAATTAGGAGTAAAATCTGATTTAGGATGAATTTATACATTTTGAAATGATAATTGATGTTTAGGGATGGTAATTAAAATGATAGAAATATTAGAAATGCATTATGTACAAATAGGCAATAATGCATAATATGAAATTTTTGGAAATATACTAAATAGAAAATATTAGAATAAAAATTGATATTATGATAATAATAAAAATATACAATAAATCTGATGGGAAACTTGAATTTATGTAATTATATGAAAAATGTAAAAATTTTTCACATTAGGAGTGAATTCGGTACACTAATATGGATTTAAGTGTACCGAGTAAAATAAATACTAACTAGGGGTAATGATGATATTTAGGAGATTGAGAAGTAATGTGATTAATTTCACATTATGGGTTGAAACGGATTTTTAGGGTTGGAATCTAAAACATTACTTAGAAATCGAACTAAAATCTAATTTAGAAATCGATGCGAAAACCGAACCCGAACCTAACCCTAAACCTAGAATAATTGTAAAAAACTTAAGACCTAGATTTTTGGGTATATTAAACCTTAAATAAAACATAATAATAAGCGTTATAGGAGAAAATGAACTTATAATATTTATATGAAACACTGAAACCACGTTTGTGTTATAGGGATGATCGGCAATGGCCTGAGTAAATCGGACCTCGAGTGAGCGAGCAAGGAGTCGAGGTACGTTGGGATTAATACGATGCTGTATTTTGGAGGCTTAAGATTATGCTTAGTTGTGCTTGTTAGATAGTTGAATGTGTGCATGTGCTTGATTATGGGTGATGCTATGATTCTGTTTGTTGCTCTGGCACGTATTGTATAAATTGTATGAAAGGATTGATCACCCTAAACTGAACTTAATCAAATATCCGACCAGTAATCATAATCGGACATGCATGGCAACCCGTTAGGGGAACATAGGACTCTCCGGCCAAATACCGACTCCTTCGAAAGGGATAGCGCAGGATTGCAAAATAGTCCCTTCTTCATCCTCAGTCGAACTAATTGACAGGAGAGGAGGTCGTGACGAGGGTGAAGACAGTAGTTCGAAGGTAATCGCAGGAGGAGCAAGGTCTCCATTACACAAGCCTGGGTTTGGTTGTGAGCTGTTGCATTAACGGCAACTCTTCAACTCGGATTAGAGCGAGCGCAATTTCTCTAATCTCACGACGGGCCGGACAACGTCGTGCAACTAATAAGTGATTGAAAACCTTGTTGTGTGTATGGTATAGTTTTAAATCCTCCGTCCTAACTTACTGAGCTGTGGTTGTTCACATCCCTATAGACGTCGTGCAGGTGCTGGCTAAGAAGCGGCAACAACTACTCTGAAGCTAGCAACTGCTAGATCTTGGGGAGCGAGGAAAAACATTGAAGAATAAACATATATTTTAAGGTCTAAGTTTTTATTTTAGAATAATTTTTTATTTGTGAATAATGTAATAACTGAATTTACAATATATATATATATATAAATTTTCTCACTTTCTTAGGTAAAGGCTTTATTTAAATTATAAACTGTTTACTTTAAAGCGGGTTAGTCGTGGATGCCTTGTGTAGATCAGGTCTAAGATAGCGGTTGTAAGGCCAACTTCTATCTTAGGGTGGTTTACACGGCAGGGCTGTTACGACTCTGCCGCTTCAGGGCGTGACACAAATGATTTGTCTTACTAAATGCCTATGTTTACATTCAATTTAATCATTTTGTTGTGGATTATACACCACGGTACAATGATGGATAATCCTGAAACTATGAAAAATAGATTGGCATGTAGAGGACATAAATTCAATCTTATTATTTGACTATACTACTTTAAGAGTTATAGCAAATTGATTATTAATCAACTTAAGAAACTGAACAAGTAAATTAGGAACTTGTAATTTGCTTTGCATATACATGTATAATAATCAAGAATAGAAAGGAAATAACGAGCACCAGTAACAGAGGGAATAAAATAAGGTCCCTATACATCTATATGTTAGGTATGAAATAGTCTAGTAGCATGAGTATCATTACGCTTAAAAGAAAGTTGATGAAACTTGACTGCTTAACATATGTCACAAGTAAAGCTACTGATATCAAAGTGCTTATAAGAATCAATATGTCTCATCTTAGATAAAGAAGAATGACCAAGATGTAATTGAAACAACTAAAGTTAATCCTTAGAAATGCCATTTGTAGCAAAAGAAATAACAGAAGAAGAAGCTACACCATTGTTGTAATTATGCTTAGCTTCTAATGATAGAATGTATAGCCCATTCAAAACCTTGGTTGAAGCAATTGTAGTACTACTTGTCAGGTCTTGAAACTCAAGATAATTTGCATTAATGACCACAAAAAAATGATAATGTGTGAAGACTTTGTAAATCAACATAAGATTGTGAGAGAAATGTGGAAGATAAAGTACATCATGTAAAACAAGAAGCCCACATGAACTAATCCAACAAGAATAACATTTCCACTAAAAACATTTCGTAACCGAACAAGCATTGGTTGAGATAATGTTCTAACATCATATAGTAATTATTTGTAAGGTGTAAAATGATCTATAGCCCTACAATTTACTATCCAAGAATTATAGAGAATATTGACAGTATTGTAGATAAAAGAATCACATGAACAATCTACTATAATTATATTAATAGTAGAATAAGAGGCCTTATGTTGCTTCCCTTTCACTATTCTGTACATCTCCTATCATAAGATTTGAATCATTCATTGATCAACTAAATTAAAAGTACTAGTAACATTCTTAGCCAAATTCTTAGTATTATTGATATAATCTAAAGGTGTAGATGTAATCTGTTGTCCCTTATTTAAAGAATATGTAGCATTAGCATGATAACTAGTAACAAACTTAGTGTTACCATTGCCTTTGGTAAATTTCCTTCCTTTATACCAATTCAAATAACCATGAATTTGAAAACAAGAATTAGTAGTGTAGCCATCTATCTTATAATGTTTACACTAAACTTTATTCATAAAGCTCTTCCCTTCTCTATTGAAATTTCCTTTTTCATTATTAGCCTTCCAAACACTAAAGGTAGCCATTTTCGAATCATTGACATGCATGAAAGTAGTTTGTTTTTGTTTTTTGACTTACTGGACTAAGCAATATGCTCTATTACAAATAGGAAGGGGTTTTATAGGAAATATCTGATTTCGTACTGATTCATAACATTTGTTCAATCCTATATGGAATTGCATGAGTTTACTATGCAATTCATATTCCATAACTCTTTCTTGAAGCTTAAATGTGCAATATTTAAATCATCCACATTCATAAGTAGGGTATGATGCAAATCTTCTAATTCAGCCTATACTCTCTTCAGTTTATTGAAATATACAACCACAAGATTGATTATTTTAATGAATTTTGCTCAATTCGAATTGTAATTTAAAAGCTAGAGGACTACTTCCTAAATCATACTACTTAGCAATTTCAATCCAAAGCTCATGTGATGATTTTGTGTAAAGAAAATTTTGAGATAATTCACTTTACATTGAATTCAAAATCTAAGTCGTAACCATGAAATCACTTCTTATCCAATGAGTAATGTTTGGAGAATTATCATTTGGTCTACCTATGGTTCCATTAATAAATCCTATTTTCATTTTAGCACTAAGGCTAATCTTAATGGATCAACTCCATGCCAAATAATTCGAACCATTAAAGATTATATTGTCGATTATCATGTTTGGATTATCAGAACTAAATGCATAAAAGATCTAAAACAATGGAATCTTTAGGAATAGGTTATAATTCCATTACACTATGGAAGATAAGAAAATGCAATCAAAGAGATGAAAAGTTATCTAATTTTAATGTCTTTTATGCTTTGATACCATGTGGAAATAAGAGATTTAGCAACAAGGTAAAGCCGCATCAAAGAGGAAATGAACAATCTGTTGATTAATTCTCACTCATGAAATGTACATCAAAAAGCCTTATATATATATATATATGAGAGATCACAAACCTAATGTAAACTAACTAACTAACTTGAAATAATAGAAGCTAACATGCATTTTTTGTTCTATTAGAGATGAATTGAAGATATAGAACAATGCATTCGTGTGTAAATACACAAGCTAATAAATAAGCTTTTAGTTATTAACAAAATCTAATCCTCTAATAGATGAGGGAAACTATAAATTTTTTCATTTGTTCTTCTACCTCTACAGTTAAGTATGTGTAGTTAGGCCTTCGTATTGTATACATGGATTGATTGAGAAGGAGGGAAGGGCATGGCATAGATGGCGAAAGGGGCCTTGCTCTATCGTCCCCCCAAACCAACTTTGGGAAAAAGTTAATCTTTTTTTCAATTTTTTAAAAAGAAAATAAATATATTATATATATATATATTTTACAAAGTAATTAATTTCAAAATATTGAGTGTAGTTAAGTCATTAAGTGCATATTTTTTAAATAGGAGATCATGGGTTCAAATCCCATGCATGGTATTTTATTTTTTTAATATGCATTTATTAATTAAATGACATTTTCTTTTTATTTTCTTCTAACTTATTTTTTCCACAATAACTAATAACATTAAATTCATTATTCCAAAATTATATCTAACTAAATAAATTCTTTTGAATTATAATTTTTTATAAATAGTACACTATAAATAATCATTACTTTACCTATATTATAATTGTTCCAATCTTATCGCATAAATTATTAATAATTAATAACAATTATAACTTAGTTTAATAACATTTTCTTTATAACTGATATTATGAAAATGAATGTGGAGTGTTGAATGCTTCATTATATCATAATTTTTATTCAAAAAGATTTTTTTAGCATAACAAATGAAACAATTTTATAAATTTATCATGAAAAGAAATAGAAGAAATTTATATCTATGTCTATTTTCTTTTTTTGCTCTACTTTCAATTTCATATCAGGTTTTCTCTAATATATTTATATGGAAAACAAAATTTATGTAATTTTTATATATTAATTTTATTTTTCTCAATAAATTAATAGTTATATTTCAATTAGTACATATGTTAAAAGAAAAGATAAAAAATTTATTTTTTTAACCTCTTACTAAATGCATCAGGTACTCATAATAAATTTTTCAAATAACTCTTTTGTTATATAAAGTTTAGAATTTATTCTGAATGCAATCATTAATGAAATCATACACATATATATGTATGGATAATTTTAGTGGTAACTTAATTAGAATAAATCTAACCTACCAATCATATGGTTCTACATCCATCCCTGATTGTATGATTGCTACTGGACAGGATGTTGAAAAGGTTGTTGCTACTAGAAAGTTTAGATGGAAATGGATCCTCTCCATTATTTCTTCTTTTCGTAATTTGAAGATCAATGATTGAAATTGCTTATACATTTGAATTATCCAATGATATTGTTGTGATATCATTATCTTTCTTACAATTTCAATCATTGATTACATTTAGTAACATCTAAAAGAAGAAAATTAAAGAAATTAATGAAAATGGAAATAGAAAGGATCAAAATCCCAACATGGGATAATCGAGATACTGGCTTAATCCTTTTTACCCGTCATTGGCAATCTTACTTGATGAATATGAGTTGATCACCCTTTCTCCATTAATGAATAGTTTCATATTCTAATGAAAATTAAAAATTATGGAAAGCAAATGTATTGGAAATTGAAGCGAGGCAAGTATAGCGAAGTGTATTCAATATAAATTGACAAAGTTCTCTAGATACATCCAAATCACAGACTATTTCATAAAATCTCTAGTTTGTATATTTTAGCTTCATGAATCCGTTCTTCTAAGACTCGCTTTTGCAACCGGTCCTTTATTTTGTCTCTATGATTTGAGGAGAAAAGGGAGCACGGTGGGAACAGGATCTTATCATGGTAGGGTCACTCCTGAAACTAAAAATTAAAAAAAAAAAAAGGGTAATAAATATCCTTTTCTTCTTTTATTTCTTCTTAATCAGTTGGCTTTGAACAATAATAAACTCTACAAATATGTGAAGGAAGGTCAAGCTATATGCTTGTACGCAAGGTTGCTTGACTTTATTTATTTATTGTGCCACCAAATACTTCCACGACTGCCTTCTATTATTTTATTTGAAGAGGAACAAACAAATTACAAGAAATATTGGAGGAGGAGGAGGAGGAAGAAGAAGAAGAGGAGTAGGAAGGAAGAGTAGTCAGAATGCTGAAATGGAATCCAATAAGATCACTAAAACGGATGGTAAAGGCAAAGGCAAAGGCAAAGCAAGAAGATTTCTCTCTCAAGAATGGAGCATTGATTCTAGAGCATCTGATCACCTCCTTCAATGGCGATTGTCTTCCCTCTCGCATTTACTCCCACACAGAACTCCTCCATGCCACGAATGGATTCGAAGACAACAGGAACTTACTAACTGATCTTTGGTGGTGCTGGACTCTCTACAAAGGAAATCACGATAACCGCGTAATTTCAGTAAAAAAATTCCATGTAGGTCAACATGTTTCGTTCGAGAGAGTTTTGGATATGATTGTCAATGAAATTTCAATCGCTTCGCAGACGAGCAAGCACAAAAATATAGTGAAGTTTTATGGTTGCTGCATCGAAACCGTATTACCAATGTTAGTGTTCGAGCACACTGAAAATGGAAGCTACTTTGCTCCTTTCTTGGCTAGCGATAGCGGTGGTAATGATGGGTTGTTACCACTAGAAATCCGATTGAGGATTGCAAGCGAGGTCGCCATTGCCATTACTTATTTCCATCAAGGAATGTCCAGGATCCTTATACATGGAGATATACGCCCCAAGAATGTATTCTTGGACGATCTGTATGGAGCTAAGTTGGGGGATTTTTCACGTTCAATGTTGATTCCATTGGGTGAGGATCATGTACAAGGAGAAAGATCAGAATGGTTTTTTAAATTCGACGCTCCAGAATCAAAGCTTGAGGGTCGCTTTACGGAGAAAAGTGATGTGTACAGCTTTGGAGCTACCTTATTTGAAATAATAACTGGACGGGGTATCAAGGAATTGTTTGAACATACATTTGATCATAAAGACCAGGACCAGGTTGCCCTAACATATTTGGATGTCTGTGATGACGATCCACAAAATTGCGTAATAAAGCAAATATATTTGAGTGTTGATGGTTCCAGGGAAATGGAGAAACAATTGATTGATTGTGCAGAGCTCACCCGAATGTGCCTCCAAAGTAATTCGGACTTGAGGCCGTGCATACTCGATGTCGCGAAATCTCGTCTCCATCAGATATGATATCACTGCAAACACCTCCAAGGGAAAGGAATCAGCAGCACCATAAGATGATGTTATGAATTTATTAGCTTTCCTCTTCTTCTTCTTCTTCTTTTTTTTTTTTTTTTTTTTTTGGGTCAAATGTATCGATTTTCCTGGAGCACCTACATAATTAGTGCTATACGTAATTTTTGTTGATTGGTTGATTGATTATATGACTTGGAATAGATTAAAGAAAAAATGAAAACTAAGTTTCTTTCATTTTCCATATATTTATATTGGATCCCTCGTGAAACATATCGAGCAATGTTGTTTAGCTTGCTCTTTTTACGTCAAATGCAGGAGTGTTGTTGCCGTGGAGGGTTTTTAAAGTCGGTCCATGAGAGAAAATGCTCTATCTTTTAAAATATGGTGCTTAGTGGAATTTGCACTGCAGAAATTTTAACAAAGACTCGATTTCTTTACAAGAGTGGCTATATGAAATTTATTTGCGGTGAGTAACTTAGGTATGGTGTCCTCTTCGCTAGTAACTAATAACCCACATCATAACTTCATTGACGATTGAATCAAGTTTTGTGAGATTTCCTTACACTAATAAGGGGCCTACACTTTTTAAGTAAAGGCATTAGCCAAGCATATTTATCGATCTATTTCATATCTTGCCTATAGTAAGGTAGGTCCGTGTATAGCATATTGGCTAGAGAGTCCTTAAGAACGGGAAATTCAACCAAAAGAATATTCCATAACCTAAGATTTGCCTAAATGAACAGTCTTAGGAATAGAAGCGAAACAAGATGGAAAATTCAAAAGTCTAAACTAATCAGAGTCTCACTTGAAAGGTAGGAGGTAGTGAAATAATTTGTTTTGGGAAAGAAAAGTCTAAAGTAGGGCATGAAGTTGTGCCCTTAAACTGAGTTTGTTAAATTCCTTACCATGATTGATACAAAATAAAGTTAATATTTATGTACATAAAAATTTTATCTTACTAAGCTTGAATTTTTCAACTTCACACTTAATGTCACTTTGTGAGCCACCTAATATGAAATGCAAAAGTATTGGAAACCGATGATATGTATAGATAACTTAGAGCAGAGAGAGTAGCTTTTATGAAATCATCCCTAGTTCATAGAATCCCATTTAGAATTCTTAAGTGCTATGTCATCGACATCTCAATAACCTTTATTTTTTCTTTTTCTAAGGATCTCACCACTTGGTTAAAGTTGGTTCACACCTCGAGCAAGAAACTCCTGTTAAGAGCTCCAAAGGTTCGTGGTTTGCTATTTTAGGGGTCATTTTCAATAAAAAGTAGTTGGCAGATGGCAACTGTTGACTGACGAAACACGAAATTCTAATTTTCCCCTTGTAAGTTGTTAAATTTACTAAAAACATCAAATGAGCTTAATTAATTATGAAAGCTAGTAATATGAGGTTTTTTTTTTTTTTATGTTAGATTAACATATTAAATATATTTTGATAAAATTGTTTGTGGAAATATATGTTTCGTAATAATTAAAATTATCTAAAGATGTTCAAAAACTATGAAACATGGTATTGCAAAATATTTTTGCATTTATAACCATAATGTCAACCTAGATTTTTGAAATTTGAAGTGTTTATATAGGTTCCTTAAGAAATGACCCTACTCTAATGAATTTTGTACTAACTTTTATAAATAGTAAACAATTTTGTATTGAGCTAATTTTTAGTGTAGACATTCCTCATATGTTATATTTAATTTACATAATAGAAGCTTTTGATATACTACAAGTTTAACATTTACTAAATTTATTTTAGTTAAACCTTTCCTATTTTCCAATTTAAGATAATAAATTTTTTTTCAAATTATTTCTTAATGATATATCTTATGGTGACTTCTAGAGTTCATTTGTGACTTTAGGAGTATATAAATCAAATCTTGTGATTTAATTTGGTTATTTATCTAACTTAAGCTAATTTTTAGTAAAAGTGGGCCTAATATCGATATTTTGGAAGATATATGTAATGGGTAGATTTAGGCTCTACAAATATCGGACCTTATACTCTATATTTTTATGAGCTTGTAGTATTTTTCAAGGGATTAATTGGTTATGTATATTGACTATTATGTAATTTCTCATTATTTCCCTATATATTGTTTATTACAATAAATGGTGAATTTGAATTAATCACACTATTATAACATAAGTACCAAACGATCCTATTTCTCGATATATTCTTTATTGATCTTAACTTTGATGTGGTGGAATAAGAAGTAGGAATTTTATAAGTGATGGGGATATACTGTGCTTGTAAACCCCACAAATTTCCTATATAAGGGGCTAGAACTCAATAAGATTTTCTAAAAGATATCTTTAGTGTTTGCAAGATAACTAACCTTAAACGTTAGAAACAATTTTGAAAAACTCGAAACAAAACTCTTACAAGATTAACTTAATCTAACAAAACCAACTTCAGACCCTAATGAGAAAGAGATAGATAGGTGAAGCCTATGAGAGCTTCCTAAAATCGATAAAGGATAAACTAAGCTAAAAAATGAATATTGATATATATAACCCTTACAAGGAATTTAAAACCTTAAAACAAATACTATAGCGCTTAAATTCATCTTTAAACACTAAAATTCTAATTAGAACCATAATACATGTGAACCTTTAAAATGATTGTAAAATCTTAATTTAGTGTCGAAAACCCTAATTCAATTATTGTGCTCTAATTAAATTGTAAAACTATTTACTAATTGGAAACTAATAGCTTAATTGCCCTAAAATCTTATGTAGACACTCAATTTTTGCCTTTAATAGTTATAGTTTTAGTTTTTTAAAATAGGATCCTAACTCAAAAATAAGAAAAATATAAAAATAATAAAAATTGAAAAATGATGAAAATACAAAAAAATGACAAAAGAAAAAATCATAAAGATGTTTAGATTTTTAGAAAATAAATTATTTTAGAGTTAATTAGTTTAATTTTGGTTCGGTTCAAATAGTTATAGAAAGTCGTTTGGTTTGAGTATAATTTAATTGTACAAAAAATCAAGACACAGGTTAATGGCTTAACAAATAAGTATTGGAGTATTGATATAGAATTAGCTTAAAGTTATAGGTTTAAATCTCGCTACGTACTTATGTGTCTTTTATTTTTCTATTTTTTTCATTTTTTACAAAAAAGCGAGTTAAGTGTACGAGATTTACATTTAAGCAAATCTTTTGAATCGAATCGAATTATATTTGAATCATTATGAAAGATTTGAATTTAATTTGATTTTTATCAAATTAGACTGAAATCAATATAAGAGATTCGATTCAATACGATACGATACGATTTATTTGGAGCTTTATAAATAAGGAGTGCGTGCGTCATAAGAAAAAACAATTTTCTTTACTCATCGCTAAAAAATTACACACTCGTTTCAATAAAAAGACTGCCATTGAGTTTCCTTTCATACAAAACCTAAGTCTTCTTTCTCCGTCACCATCCTTGTCACAACCAAGTATTGTCCTACAACTTCAATCACCGACAGATCGCACAACTTATACACGTCGAGCCTTAGCACTTGAATCCCCAACTGCAAATAGCCTTGCAAAGCTCCAATCCACAACCAAGCTACATACCTTCGAAAACAATCGACAGCCCCTATACATAATTCGACACTCATCTACTGTGCACGATAGTCCAATGTCGAAGTTGCTGTAGTTCCATGCTTCATCAGCAAAACCGAATCTAAATCCCAACAGCGCGCCAGTTCCAACACAACGCGGACCACCCTACGTAGGCCAGATTGTTACTCACGTAATCACGCCGCATGTCCCTCGCTGCTGACCACATCAGCACTGCATCCTCATCCAAGCAATTCTCTACTTTCGCCTGAGCAGCGTACGCCATCTTCACATCTACGATAGCCCATACGAATACAGCAACCGAACTCTATCCATCTTCATCACAGCAATCGAACTCTATCCGTCTTCAACACAACAAGCCATATAACTTCGTTGACAGTCCTTCTCCTAGCACGCACCAGTACGGATCCAATCTCCAACGCACACAACACGCTGCACTCATCCTTTCTGACCACAATTGACACGCCGTCCACTTTACCATGCCTGACTAGTCCACGCGTATGATCAGTAGCGCCCAACAGCAGCGAACGCGTCACTCCCGCACACAAGCACAACTGCCATCCTCTGAAATGCATCCACATACAGATCGCAACAAATGACAGCAATAACAACAATCATACGTCGACTTCACATCCATGGACAGCAGCCTCTCCGATCATCTCCAACCTGATCCGGACGCCCTCATCAACACTGACCCTCGCCCCACGTAGCAGTTGCAAACCGCGCACGCCACCGTCGCTACACAACAGACACAACCACTGTCGTCCACGTTGCTGTTGTCCACGTCCACTGCTGCCCACTAACTGAACTCACACATCGAAAGCAACAACAACGCTACTGACGAACAACTCCTCGCCAAGCAGCCCACAATTAGTTCCCACCGAGCTCCTTGTTTGAACAACAACTAAGGTTCGGTTTCTTCATTTTTTGTTATTATATTATTATTTTGGGTCCTTAGTAATTTAATATAGTATATATATATATATATATATATATTCGTATATAATAGGATATTTCTTTAGTATTAGTTTTCTAATGTTATATAGATTGAATATTGATTTAAGTAGATAGTCATTTACTAATAGTGATATAGATATATATATTAGTTTAGGAGTTGTTAGGATCGGTCATTTTTGAGGATTTGGTCTTATTTAAGGATTATCACGTAGAGAGTCATTTTTTTCTTTAAATAAAATTAAAAAGAAGTATGGGATTGTTAGAGTATTTTTTATAAAAAAACAACACTTAAGAGTTAGGACCTCCTTAGATTTTTTTAAAAATAAACTAAATTGATTGAATACATAAACTCTGTTGATTTTCAAAAATAAAAAAGAACTAACACACTAAAGTTTTCGGAAAGAACTACGGTCGTCTGATTTCGGTTAATGGGTACGTAGACACCTTCGAGACAACAATAAAATTTATAGAAACTTAGGTTTTTTTTTTTATTTTCTTTTAGTTTTTATTAAAAAAAGATAATTTGAAAGAATAAACCTAATTTCGATAAATAGATAGTGGTACCCATTAGGGTTGAATAGGTTAGCCCACAAATTCAGAATCCTTTAGTTTTTCATGTAAATTGAAATCAAAGATCAGTAACTAAATCATAGTCAATCCATCCGGTTGATTACAATTTCTTTTCTTTTTCCCGACTTTGGTCGGATTGTGACTCTAAAAATTTTTTCTAAATAAAAAACTGGAATTTCGCAATTTCTCTAGTTGAGGATTAATATTAAATAGGTTTGAGTTTAGTATTAATCGAAAAATAGGAAATCAAATTAAAATAAAAAAAAATCGAAAATTTAAGCTCGACACCCTAATCTACCCTCTAAAGTATACTCGAATAGCAACAATTGTCCTAATTCCTTAAACTAATTAGACAAGATGATCTAATAAGTTTAACTAAATTAATTTGACACATTAAGCGCTAAAATGCACCTAATTTATGCCAAGTGTACAAGTAATTAAGGTTAAGAAACTTAATTACACCTTAATCTGATAATTAGGTCTTACATCAAAATTAAGTATAAGTCAAGAGAGATTAATTATATGAAACCAAAGTAATTATATGAAAACATCCCCTCATTAATATCGACATTATACTTTAGAGGTAATATGAACCTCCCAAACTTTTGGATCCGAACTTGAAGTTAAACACAAGAATTAATAGGTAATCTTTAGAACCACTCAAGATATAATAATAAAATTCTTAATTAAAATGATTGAACCTTAAATAATAAGACATAAATTCTAAATAATAAGTTGAAAACTCCTAAAGAGAGTAAAACCTTAAAACTTTATTATACGTGTAAAACCTTAAAAACACTTGTACATGGAAACCTTAAAACAATTGAAAAATACCAATAGATTGATTGAGACCTTAATTGGAAGTCTAAAACCCTAATTAAACTAATAAACCTTAAATATATCCCTAAACTATTCACTAATCGTAAATATTTTCTCTAATTGCTTGGAAACCCTAAATTGTTAATCTTATATACGGTCTGAAAATCTTAAGTGGTCTTGAATACTAACAAACAAAGTAATAAAGGTCAATGAACTTCATTAAAGTAATAAAATATGATAAGACCCTAATTACACCCTAATTAGGCTTAAATTACTTAATTAAGTATAATCGTGATTAATTAGCTTAATTACCTTTTAATCCATCTGCTAGCCTTAGTCTTCTTAATTAAGAAATGGATAAGATTAATTAGGGAGATAAGATAAAAAGATTAGTTAGCAATTGGAATATTTTGAAGAAATTCTTACCTTATTTTGCAAAAATCATAAAAGTAAGTGGTTCTAACTTAATGCTACTATTTTGTAACCAAAAGAGGAGAAGGTTTGTCCCTAATATCTTACCTTCTTGATTTGCAATTTCACCCCTTCAAAACCCTCATTTGACTCCATTTTTTACTCAGAAAACCTTAGGAAACACTCTCAAGAAACCAAAACAAAAAACAAAAGAAAAGGGAAGAAAACAAAAGGAGCTATTAGATTACCTTGCGCACATTGATACCTTTTAAGATTATCACCACCATACAACTTCAAATCACAAGGCCACCACCATTTGAATGACCACATCCCTTAGTTGCTTGCCGACAAACCCTTGCTTCTAAAGGAGCACGTTTTGGCTTTGTTTTTGAGTGAAAAGATTGGAACTTATGCAAATCGATCTAAGGTAAAATTCACCCATCTTAAGTTTTCTATTTACACTTGTTATACCTATGATATCTTGAGCATTTAGGTTTAGAAATACTGGATAAACATGTTATAATCATGTATATGTCATTTTAGAGCCATATAATGATACCTCCATTCATGTATTTAGCTAGTTTGTTACTTGCATTCTAAAAGTGTAAGAGATAATTTTATATAGGTAACTTGATAAAATGATGAGAAACTACCATCAAACCCCCACTACAAGCTAGGGATGAAACATAGTCCTATTTTAATGATATTTTTTATTTTTCATGTTCATCTTAGGAAGACTTAGCTTAAACACATTATGGTAGTGTTTTAGTATGTTACAACAAGTTATGCAGAGAAAAAGTTAAAATCTCATTAAAAACTCTCTTCAACTACCTCATTTACTTAGGAAAATAAGCTATAAATTCTAGTTCAATATGTTATTTACATGATTAATTAATGCTAATTAGGATTTAAGACTAAATCATTGGAGTTAAGTAGCTAAATAAAATCCTAGAAGCATAAAATAACCTAAAATGACATGTAGGCTTAGAGAAATTAATTTGGAGCCCTTAAATTGGATAAGAGTAGATGTGGAACACTTAGTAAAATGGGTTATTTAGTAGAGCTATTAGGATATTTAGCCTATTAGAACAAGTTAGAATCAATTTAAGGCTTTATAATGCAAATTAGGCTTAAACTAGCTTAGTTAGTGATTAGAGCCTTAAAAATAGGATTAGAAGCTTAATAAATGCAAAGAACTAAATTTGAATCCTAATAGAAAATGGACTCATCTTAAGGATTTTAGTGAGCTTAGGCCCAAAATAACAAATAGAATCGGGTTTAAGGCCTTAAATAGTTTTTCCTCTAATATTTCTTCTGATTTAACTAGGTTACTATATTACTCATTGATGAGTGTAATTTTACACTCATACCTTATGTTATTTTCTTGGATATTTTAAATTATTTCCATCTAATTTTGATGAATTTGCTATCGATTTAAGTGATTTCGTGAATTTAATACTCACATAAAGCCATGAGACGAAAATATGAGAATTTAGGCAATTTTTTAAGCGAACTGCATCTATTTTCAAGGATAATTAGATGATAACATGTGTCAAAGAGAATCCATTCAACGATTAAGCTAAGATGATGACTTCAGTTTACCTTCACAGCCATGTTCCTTGGTCATGAAGCTTACATCTTTAATTTCTAATCAAAATTTGAAGAATTATTAGTCAAGTACAAGACTATGGTCTATTACCATGCTCATATTTTTCAATTGTGATCTCTTTGTCATCAATTTCAAGACAATTTCTCAAAGAACTATTGCAAGAAGAAGTTTACATCCAGACTCTACGGCCATGTACTTACTTGTATACTTGCCATGATTTTAAAACACTTGCTATTTAAAGATTATATTGTCCAAACAATAAAAATAGATGACAGATACATGTACACAAGAGAGAGAGACACATATTGGCTAAGTTAAAGTCTTTTCTTAGGGTTTTAGTCCATCTTCACCATGAAAGCCTATGACTTTATTATGTTTATAGCATAAAAGCAGCGATATCTAGGCCTGTAACCATTGAGATAACATATAACATATGTTAATTGTCATTATTTTAATGAAATTCTCTTATTCTTATTAATTCAATTAAGTGTTTTATTTATATTAAATTGTTATTTCTAGAGTCTCAACTTAATTATTCGATTTTATGTATTGAAGTCACAAGGCAATACATAAATAGATCCATTGTAATTGAAGGGATTTGTTATAAATTTAGAGATAAGTTATAGACTTTTTTTGGAATTGAAAGTTACTTCTTGTTTGTTATTATGGAATTCCTATTCTTAATGTTGTTATAAGGAGTTCTATTCTAGAAGCTATTTGGATATAATGTAATTAGAATTAGAATTAAAATTTAATAGAGAAAAGATTCTTATTAAATTAGTAATTAGATTCCTTTAGTTAATAAGAATAAGGAATTCATTAAAAACCCTAAGCTATTACATGTGATTTGATGCATGGCAAGTCATAGAAGCTTATGACTTATGCTTCAATAATGGATTTATTAGCAAGTCTAGGTAAGTGGATTTATGTGTGTGTTTGTCTTACGATGTGTTTAGTTGGATGAATAACTTAACTGAGTTTTGTTATAAGTTTTAAGTAAGTTGCTTGATGAGTTCTGGATGTTTCCCTTTATATATTTTATAGGTTGAGACATGTTTTGACATTAGAATTGATTGTTGTTATTATGTTGCTATTGTTATATTATACTTATTGGGTTTTGCACTACCTTGAAAAAGAATCTAGGCACTCACCTTGCCTCTTAAGTTGTCTACTTACGTGAACCCGATAATGAGGTTTAAGAGACAAAAGTGTAAATGAAACAAAGTAAAGGTTGAACTAATAAGGACAATGCAGGCTTGTTTGGTAGTTTGCTGGATATTGCTTAGAATGCGATTTGATGCATGCATGGCATGGCACGAAAGGGATCTATGTGTTAAGTTTTCTAAAACTGTTTTTATACAAAAAGCTATGTTTATCAAGTAAACAACTTAATTTATAAAAGTTGAGTTTTTGAGCATTTAGAAATCGCATTGTATCTACTAATCAGCTACATGCTGGGTTTTTTAACCACAACGTGTGATTATTACTAGGTTGGGTTTTAGCAACTCCTTATTATAATGCTAAGTTCTTAGACTTGTGTCTAGATGATCGAGTTGAAACCCACCAACTAGATGGCTAGGTGGGTTAAGATATCGGTATCGATGCATATCGCGTGTATGAGCATGACATACCTTATCCACATTAATTTCTTGGTTAGGATATAATAAGATAATATAACTTAATGTACTACTTGTTAGTATATTTGTGGTATTGGTATGCTTGTGTTTGTTATTTGGTTATATACTCTCACTCAGTTTACAATAAGCTAAAGGGATAAATTGTTTTATCCTTATGTTATGAAAGAAATTTGGATGGGACACCACACTATTTAGGCAAGAAGATTTTAGAGCGCCAAGTGGATTTGGTTGCTCTTGAGAAGGAATGAGAAGTAGTAGGATTTGGCTCAAGTTCCTAGATGCGGTACTTTGATGTGTTACATATAGGCTTCAATATAAAGTTTGCACGTGCAATATGTATATTACATGACAGTATCATGTATAATACAAGAGTTGTGTAGTTGTAATACCTTTAGTTTAGCTCACTTTTGTAAAGGCATCTGATGTGACTTGTTATGTCACATAAAAAATAGATTTGGAAACAAGTGTTTTTATGAAGTTGAAAGATAGGTTAAATACAAGTTTCGCCTTATCCCCAACTCAAGGATGGTATAAAGAATAATCCTTTAAGCTCCAAAATGTCGAGAAAAAGTTTTATGCAAATGCCTAAAAGGTAATGCATTATAAGTTGTCAGACTTTCGATTAATATTTAATACCATTGCTTAAGCAACATGCTCTGTGTATGTGTGTGTGTTTTTTATAAAAATGAATAAAATATTATTTTCATAATTATAATAATAAAAAATAATCAAACTAAAGAGGTCAACCATAGCAATGTTAGTTGGTAAATATCAGAAACTCAAATTTTGAAATCCGATAATTAACGGGTCCTTAGAGATAAAGTAGTTGGGTACTTTAATTAAGAAATTGTTATGAAGTAACATCTAGAGAGTATGTATATACACAAAGTGTATTTAATATGAAAATACATATTTGTATGCATATAAATTACTAAGTCTAGAAAATATGTATACAACTTAACTATATTAGCTAAAATAAGTAACAAATATCTTTCAAATGGAGTCTCAATGCAAAAGATGTCCTAGGATCCATCATGGTAGCATTTGTATTAATAAAACTAAGGGATAAGCTAACCAAAAGACACCTAAGCTCCAATATAATAAACATGTAAATCATATGTTAAGGGCACTAGAATTCAACTTTCTCCATTGACCTTAGCACTTATATAAGCACTAAACCACCCACATTTTGCTACTTCACACCAAAGGAAGTTATAAGAAAATAGCAGGAACTTAAAAACAATTGTAATAAAATTAGAAGTAAATGGGGAAATTTTAAGCTTAAAATAAGGGTATGAATTGTAAGCACGAAACTAAGACATTACATGAAGCTACAACCACATCTTGATGAGCCACCCATGTTAGGGCCTATCGACAACATCACTAGATCAAATGATGATTGGAGATAGCCATGTCGGTTAGTATCCAAATTTGCTCAAACAGTAAATATGTCACATTCCGAATTAACAAAGGACACTATATGTCAAAAGTATGCCTGCTTAATTTTACATATAACTTGAATATTCCAACATTCATTACATAACTAGCTCTTCCATCATAGTTCAACTTCAAACTTTTATGCTACAAATATGTACAACTATTACATATTCAAAAAATCATAATATAGATTGGTGCATTTTTTTTCCTTTCTATACATATTTCTAATAATACAAAACTTCAACTTGAAATATTCTTCTCCAAAAGTCGCTAACTCTTTTGGCGCACTCTAAAAGTAAACTCCAGTAATCATATTGCCCAACTCTTATTTCAAAATCTGATGATAAAACACTTTATTCCCTCAGCTTCTTGTAAGTTAAATGAGAGTGGATTAACAAATAGTTAAGTGAGCAGCTTATTACCCACTAGACGTGTACTTTCAAAATAAGGTCTGGATGCGTACCTTATATAATAAAGTTACCTGCTCACCTTTAGTTTCTTATGAGGATATGCTAGCTACAAAAAGTCTAATAATCGTTCCCTTTTAATAAAATTTGATAGACGAGGATTTTCAAAATTTATTATAATTTTAATATTTTTAAAATTTAAAACTATAATTGTGATATTCAAATCATATTTTCTACATTTCAATTTCTTGATAGATATATAAATGAAAAATTATTTGTTATATTAAAACTCAATAGAATTGTAAGTGCTAAAATTTTTTATATTCCTAAAATTCTTAAGAAATAAAATTTATACCTTATTTCTCAAAAATCATAATTTTGCATTTCCACCCACGTTTAAGTATGTTTCAATATTTCCAACATAGATTCATTTGATGATCATAAAAGTCTTGTGATAGGGCAGTAATGGTAGCTACCCCTATCATGAGGGGGCTAAACATAGCCACGAACTGCTTTAGAGCCTTCCCTACATGACCCATTTTACCATTGCAGGGTCTTAAGGAGCCTTAGAGATTAAATTGCCCTAATTAGTGTTCTAAGGGGGTGGAAGCGAGTTCTCTCAATTGAGGAATGGTTATTTATAGGCTATTGAGCTTAGTCACAATTGTCACATTATCTTGGTGATCAACAGACAAAATAAAGCTTGCACATTCAATAATATCTTGAATCAGCTGGCTAAAGGCCCATTGCTAATGTTCTTTCTTATAAGTACATGAGCTTACCTAATAGAGCTTGGAGGCATACGTTTGTTTAACAATTTTAGACTTCTTAGGTCTTATTGCTTTACTTTAGGAGTCAAGCCAAATTAATATTGAGCTTACCTAATATATTAAAATAACAATTTTAGTTGACATGTTCCACTTAGCTATGGCACGTGTAACTAAGCCACTTACTATGTTTTTATAAAAGAAAATCATTGGAAAGTCATAATTCACTATCTAAGTATTAGAGGTAAAAGTTTATTTTTATTAACTCATAGTTGTTGCTAGTAATACAGTTATTATCTTCTCTTTTTTCCCTATTTTTCATGTTTGTTTGTTTATTTTACTCAAAATAAGATGATGGAAGACGCATCATAAATTATGAGTATATGAATACAAGTCCATCACAAAAATATCTTTTTCCCTCAAATTTTCCTTAAGTATGGTCCTTGAGAAAAAGATAAAATTAACTGTACTTTATTTAAAATCATTGTCAAAACTCATAATTTCATATAAATAAATAGAAAGGGGTAGCCGATCATCGATTAGAAAATCACTAATTCAGGTCACAACTTTATCCGATTAATATAGGGATATAATCCTCTTCTTTCCTATTATACTCTACCTTTCTCTCTTTGTAGTTATAAACATAATATACTTTTCATCTCTCTTTACAATCTAACCTTTAGATCACTCCAAAGAAACTAAAATCACCTCCCCACTTCTATGAGCAAACAAATTCAGTATTTAAGACATCTAAATTACTCCACATTAGAGAAAAGGAAGGAGAAGACATGTAGCCCTCTTACCCTTTTAAAAAAAAAAAAAACAAAGAAAAATACGACAGGTTGACTATATCATTGCCTCTCTTTTATTTTTCCTTTTTCTTGCACATATGATTTATTTCACATTCCATTTGTCTCTAAGCTAAAGTGGGTGTGATGATTACTAAAAGAAAAAAATAAAATAATATGAATGAAGCTACACTTTGCCAAGTTTTGGATAAACTTATATTTACCTCAAAAGAGAAACGATATTTCATAATTTACTGTAAAACAAAGACATCACATAAAGTGGGGAAAAAAAACATAGCCAAAGCATATTTATTTAGTACATTTCCGAATTCACTTGTTACAACATGTCTTAGATGAAACAACATTTATTTCAAATATTTTTCTTAATTTTTTTTTTCCACCAACGAAGTTCTTGCATTTATTTTTGCAAGCTTCTGCACTATTCCAATTTTAGTTTGCTCTGTGACAAAATGAGACATTATGAGTCAATTTCACATGGCTTCAAAAATTTGTAACAAAGAAAAAGAATACATATGGAATGGTTATAGAGAAAAGTTACAAAGCTAGTCCATGAAGATAGATGCTTTTAATTTGTCACAGTCCTTACAAACATTTACATTTTGCTATTTTAATCCTCCACATTTTGAAAATTTTCTATTGAAGTCATTTGATTAACTTTGCCAAACATTTTACTAAAGTTTAAAACGTAGCATTGAAATAGAAAAGTCTATATCCAACCATCGCACTACCATGAAAGTGTTGGTATAGACGATCATGTCTAATTCTTTTGGAAGTTAAGTGGAGTTGGATAAAGCATTTAGTATCACTATTCCACCAGAAAAATTTAGGTAAGGATTACCGTAGATTATACATAATATTTTCAAAACCCACTTGTATACAAAGAGAAAACAAAAAAAAAAAAAAAAAAAGAAAAAGAAAAAGAAAAAGAAAAAAAGAAAGAAAATTCCCAAATAGATAAGCGAATAATAACCTCAAGGAAATATATACTTCACTCTAAGTCATTTACAAGTTAACTTTTTCATAGAGGTTATAGCTTAGCATAAAAAAATAAAATAAAATATAAAAGTAGCTACACATTTTACATTCATATAGAAATAAAATGAAGGCCGCAACATGAAACTATGTTGACAATTAAATTTTATACATTCGTCATGGTTATATAGTATAAAAGCTTGAAGTAGGATGTGGAATGTGATTGGTGATGTATGGTAGTTATGAAATCGGCTCGGGATCATCTCGCATTTAGAACTGTATCTGCATCTAGCTCTATTGTTGAGGTAAATATTCATCAATCAATATACAAATCTAATCCAGCAAAATCATAACTCCACAAATCAAACAATCTTCAGTTGGAAAATGATAATGTGATTGGTTCTACTTTGCCTTCTCAATTTCAAGCATATACAATTTTTTATTTTTATTTTTTGTGTACGTGTGTGTGATCAATTAATTAATAATCATTACATAAATAGACGTGCTTACACTTTTTTGAAATTTTCAAGTCTAGAATGGATCTCATGGACAAAATAACAGGAACGTGCAGCATTCAAAGTGGAGGCAATTGCTATTGAAAGTATCTAGATGGTTGGTAAGTGTCTAATGGGCTTTATGACAAATGTTTTACAATTAGTTAATAATCATCACATAAATATATGTACTTACAGTTTTTCGGAATTTGCAGGATGATTGATAAATATCTTAGGGTGACATCACCATGAGCAGCATTGCCAATGCAAGTAGCCTCTGATCGATGTTTTGTTGCCCTGAGTCAATGCATGAAGAATTTACTAAAATAGAATTAAAAAAATATTATTATTAGGCATGACTATTATTTAGCTAGGATACATGAAAAATAGGATTTTTTTTTAACCACTCACCATTTGTGGAATGAATATTACCTAATTAAATAAAATATACGTTCCAAGAATATTGTAAAACGGTTTTAAATCCTACATCTCTTAAGTCGTAATATATTCGGAAAAAAAAAAAGGGAAAAAAATGTACTCAAACTTAGTTTAAAAGGATTTCAATAAGTCCTTTTTAGTTTATTTAATGGGTAAAGTTAGGATGCAATACATGTCTGTTGATATTATTTAAAAAATTATACAATTATAAATTATACAAAAAATATTACTAAAATACAAATGCTATGTTGTATATTGAAGATGCGAGATAGCACTAGTACACTAAAAGTAATTATGCATTGGTATTTTGGTATTATGTATCGAGTTTTATTTCGGTTTTCTTAATTTAACTTATATTAAGCCCAGCTCGCTTAATATAAATTATTTGATATTAAATTAAACAAATATTTTTTTAAAATATTTAAAAATTGGAGTCGCCAGTAAAAAATGAAATTAGAGTTTTCTGGTCTGTGGATATTCTAAAAAATTGATTTTTAGAAAATTAAATAACCAGAAAAGACTAGGTTCGGAGATTAACCTATTAAGACTAAGTCATCATGTGAAAACTAAAGAAAAATTGACTGGTTTTTACTTTTATAATTTTTTAAAAAATACTAAAAATATACTTAAATTTACAAAATGTAACTAAAAATGATTTTTTAATATGAATTTTCACAAAAAAGGGAAAAAAAGTTTTTTTTTTTAAATTTTTTATACGGTTGCCTCGAAGGTATCTACGTATCTGCTAGTCAGGATCAAATCGATCGTAGTTTTCTTTTTATAAAATATTTAGCGAGTGGGTTATTTTTATTTCAAAAACCAAGCAAGGTTTACATTTATTTATTAATTTATTATTATTTTTAAATAAAAAACCTAAGAAATCTATTTTTCTCAAAATTGAGCAAAACCTTGACTAACTAAATTTTTTTGAAAAACTCAATTAAGATTTTCTTTATTTTTAAAACCACTACATGTCAAAAATATTTTTTCTAAATCCTAATTATAAGATACGCTAAGTAAAATCTAGATATATATTTTCATATGTATCTTTTTTAAATTTCAACTGCAAGATACGTATCTTTATACGTATTTCTTTTAAATCTTAACCGTAAGATACGTTAAAGATACGATTTAGATACGTATCTTTATGTTATCTCTTTTTTTTTTTTAAATCTCAATCGTAAGATACGTATCTTAATACGTTCTAAATATGTTTATTTTAAAAAAAACATGATTTTACTAAAAATGCAATTTAACTAAATTTTATTAAAAATTGGAATTATCTAAACAAATCATGCACTATGAAAATAATAAAAAAACTGTACTTAAAAAAAAATTAGTAAAAATAATCAAACTAACTAATAAAATAACATAAATAATTTTACCAAATCGAGTCGAATCACACCAATTGATCGTGTACAGTATATTGTGTTCATCGTGCTTGTGCGTGGTGGATCTCACGTGTGGACTTTGTGTGTGCTCGTAATTGGTGATTGAGTGTTGGATGTGCAATTGTGTAGCTAATCGGATCGGTGATCAGTCGTGCGGACGTATTAGGCAGTGCGTGAGCAAGGATTGATCGGGTGTTAGAGGTAAGTGCTGTGATCGTATTTGTTGGCAATGTATCTGTGTAGTTCGACTGTATGTTGCTTGCATAGTCTTGCGATTAGTCAAGCGAAGGACGAATTAGGATGGCGTGTCGTAGACATTAGACGTAGGCATGGAGTTTGGCCAAGAATGGTCTAGCGGCGAGGATTAAGGATTATTAAGCATTGGGTGGCTACTGTCGGCTTGCAGATTTCGTGTGTGGGGCTTGATCAGGGGGTTTGTGGATTAGGATGGCTGATGTGTGCTTCATCAGGGTGCTTCAGTCGAT
The DNA here is from genome assembly GCA_024138015.1 of Lumnitzera littorea. Taxonomy (NCBI): domain Eukaryota; kingdom Viridiplantae; phylum Streptophyta; class Magnoliopsida; order Myrtales; family Combretaceae; genus Lumnitzera; species Lumnitzera littorea. The sequence goes on along the minus strand of JAMXBB010000010.1, from coordinate 1,662,784 downwards.
GGCTATTGGATGAGGGGCAAGGGCTTTGGTCGGTACATGAATACATTGGCTTGCAGTGGGCTTCATTGTGGGATTTATCTAGTTGGCTTGTTGAAGGAACGTAGCAGGTGTAAGGAGATTATCGGCTATGGATTGCTGCAGGCGTTAGATTAGTTGGAATTTGGTCGGTGTGTAATGCTGTCTTCGGTCAAGGAATTGTAATGGAGGTCAGGGGATTGATTTTTTTTGCTTAATGTGGCTTGGGTTTGGTTTATGGATTGAGGGGCGTTAGTATGGGAGTTGTTGGGTGAAGGAATTGATTCCAGGTGAAATGGTTGGTCATGAATTAGTGTAGTGGAATTGGGATTGGCTTTGCTCAATTGCATCAAGGGATTGGGGTTTAGCGAGGATTCGTGTTGTTCGATTGTGGATTGCTTCAGGTGATTGGAAAGTGGTTGTGTTGTTACTTCAATTAGGTGTTTGTGGAATACGGATGTGATTTGAAATCGTAGTGTGGAGTGAATTGTGTAAAAAAATAAAACCTCTAAACTTTACTGTTGAATCCCTATTTATAAACCTACAATTGAATCTCTCGTATTGAAAATACAGAAGATTCAACAATGATTCTTTAAATATTTGACCTAATTTTTAGAAACCCTATTTAATTCGGGCTTTTCTATTCTAGGCTTGATCCGATCTAATTTGATTTAATCTAAGAGCCCACTTAATAAATTATAAATTTAATTCTACCTAATATAATTTAGATAAAAAATATATATTTTATATCGGATTGGACCAAAATTATTTTAATAAAGTTTAAATTCCTCAACGACTAAAGAATTTATTAAATTAATCATATACCGTTATTCAATTTAACACTAAATGATTTGACTTGACTCGACATAATTTGACTCGACTCGACATAATTTGACTCAGCTCAATATGATACGACTCGACTCGACTCTTTTTTTTTTATTTTTTGTTTTAATTTTCGTTTTTTAATTTTTTTAATTTTCTTATTTTTTGTTTTGTTGATTTTTAACCTAGCTCAGATAAAATAAAAAAATATGGAAAAAATGAGGTATCTACATTATGTTTTGTACTATTTGTAATTATGTAATTTTTTTTTATTTTAACGGTAAACATGCAATTTTCTCGATAAAGTTAAGTTAAAGTTGGCCATATGTTGGGTTAGCTATGTTATGCACTTTACAAAACATAAACAACAGTACGCATATTTGAAAAATATGTCCAATAATATGAAATTCAACAAACTTATTCCATTCTTTTGCAAATTCTAACACTACTAAAGACATACAAGATCATGGAATTATAGCATGGCAAAGGTCCTTGAATGTTCTTTTTTTTTTTTTAATTTAAAAATCAAGTTCTTTGATATGCAACTAATAATTCTTATATTGCATACATCATTCTATAAATTTAAACCCTTTTAGCTCAATTTTTTTGCTTTAACATCCATTATGGATTTTCAATGAAAATAAAATGAAATTTTTATGTACTTGTTGAACTATGCTATAATCCATATATGGATACAAAGCAATACAATATCATATGCAATAATACAATTTTTGACAAATTACATCTAGGACCTAGACATAGAATATAATATATATTTCTTTCAAATGATTTAAAATATCTTTTGAATACGATATTTAAAAATAGTTTATATTCTATATACATATTATATTATATATCTATTAAAATATCTATGGATTATGTTTGTGTGAGGCCTTAATCTTTGACCAAATATCATGAACTCGGAATGACAGTATATCTATAATAAATAAGGAACTTAGAAATATGACTTAGGAAGTGGGGAAAATAAAGTGGTCATGAGTAGCACGAGACGTAGTCATTTGGAATCGGTAGATTAAGGATTTTCGAAAAATATTTTTGAAATTGAATAAATTTTGAAATGTTAAAAGAAGAGGCCTAGAAAGGTTTATTTGGAAAAATAAAATATTTAATTTAACAAAATGTAATTTTATTAGTATTGTTTATTTTATTAGAAACGCATGATTTGAGTTTTGATAATTAACAAACCCTTAAAGATAAATTATTGGAGAAAGAAGTATGTAAAAAGCCATTAAATAATAATTAGGAAATATATATACATGTTGAATATATTAGGTTAAAACATATGTGCTCGTAATTGATTATGATTTACAACATATATAATAAATTAATATAATATAGCAAAATTAATAGGGGAAAATTAATAAAACAAAGAAAGATAGCTTACCTTGGATGGTTAAGGAGTGGCAAAACCTGGAGTTTGGAATTAGCTCATGGATTAGACAAATGACACCTCAATTAGGAAAAAAAAAATGATAAAGCATACCACTTGTCACTTTCAAAAGATTTTAAATGCCCCTTCTTGCACTACTTCACCCAAGCTTACTTATTGGACAATCTTTGATTAGCTTAAGCTTCAAGAAAATCAAAGCTACATGAGAAAGCATTAAGAAAAATTTGTAAAATTTAGTGTATATTTAGAGTATGTGTAAGTTTGGGATACAAGTATGACTTGGAAGCAAACCACCACTTAAAGGAAAACAATACACCTTGGTGGGTAGACATAACTGGGGTAGTGCTATGTGTCGTTGTGTGGTTTTTGGATAATTTCTTTCTTGCAAAGTACAAAGAACTAAAGGGCATCGGAGCTAGTCTAATGTGGCTACTTTGATGCCTAAATTAGTAAATGAATATATTGAGAAAATAAAGGGTGTAGTTATTGGGTCTTAGATTGTTCTTATAGTACTTCTTCTCCGTATTTATAGGCAAACGTCAAGTCTCTAAAACAACAGTTAATTGCATAATTATTGGGGATACGTGGAGACCTCTCGACTAGGTACATTCCTCAAATATAGGAATAGTGGCAGTTATGTAATATAATTGTGCCAAGTGATAATTGTTCATACACTTTTCTTAAATTTAGATCAAATACGAATCTACGTTAATTGGCGCTAGTCGAGAAGTTAGTTACTTTGCATGTCAGCAGTTGAATGGACGAGTGAATGAAATTTGACTATCAGCATAATGTATATGTGTCATTATTATTATTATTATTATATGTCATATTAAATAGAAACACGTGTAATTTATTTAATTAAACAGCTTCAGCCTCTATCCTATTATTTTGTCCTAATCTAATTACACGTTTACCAATTCCCTACACTAACCAACACACTAATGAAGATCCTACCTTAAACCTAAACCTTAGACAAGGCACAAAGGACAACACAAAAATCCTTCCCTTACCCATTAATTTTGGCTTAACCCTTTCCCTTCCCCATCCCCAAAAATCTACTTTTCAAAAATCAGATCCCCTTCCATTGCTTGTAAATCACACCTAACATCTATCATCCATTTTCCATTTCTTTTTTTTTTTTCCCCACCTTTTCTTACACAACTACGCACCACACTACAATCCCAAGACTCCTAAACATGACCAACACCTTCGCCCTTAATACAATCTTCCATTTTCTTTCCACCTTCATCTCACCATTTCATCGTATGTTTCAGACTTCAAACTCCAAGCTTGTAAGAAGAACACTTAAGTCATCCAATGAAGAGCAAGTAATTTTTTTTCTCAAAGCTTCAAGACCATTCTAACTTCAAAGAGTAACAAAAATGTATAATTTTTCGTTTTTTTTTCTTCTTATAATATCATTTTTATGTCTTTTTTAGTCTTCTATATACAAAGCTTTATGTGTATCTCTGTGATATTTTTATTTATTAGGATAGCCATTGTAAAAGCCTTAAGGTTACATGTACATGTAGTAGATTTATTATATGTAAAACAAGGGAAGATGTATGTATTGAAGTGTAAGCCTATTTCTTCTTTTCATATTTTTTTGTATTCTTTTTTTTTTAATATTAATTTATGTATGTATATAATATATATATATGGGTTGTATACATGAAAAATATGTCTTTAAGTGTATTTATATATATATATATATATTTATTTTACGAAAATTGTAGACTCCCCAAAATTAATACATCAGTTTTGGAATGTCTTTAAATATTAAAATCCTTTTAGAGAAATTTTACTTAGCATTGTTGGTACAAATTTTAAAGATTTTAATTAGGCTTTGCTATAATAGGGGAAAAAAAAAAACTTCGACCTTAATAATGCAAACATATTCTTAAGGAATGTGAGATGCAATTAGTAAACTAAGCAAGACTAAAAGTGCCTCATGATGTATAATGCCCTAAAAGGGGTGTTTGGTAGTTTTACTGAAAATCTTCATATCATGTCTACACTAATGATATGAGGACTACCTTGCAAGTAAGAGGTTATAATGCTCTAACTAGTAAGTTTCTAAAGGTGTTTATTTATTTTACTTACGTTTACTTATTTATATGAGCAATTAAAGTAATCAACAATCCATAGTCTACCAAGATTGTAGAGGGTATGGATAACCTATTAAACAATAAGATAGGATAACTAAACTTAGGATAACTAAACTTCAATGACATTATGAGTTACTACATATTAAAAAGATTTAGCTTAACTAATATAGTTTACTAAAGTAATCTCAACCATCTAATCTAGCTATTTAAGGAATACTCTGCACTTTGATCTTAGCTTATTCCCAACTTTTAGTTATTTGCAAAAAGGAATTATTAGGGGGTGAGCATACCATAGCTTAGTGGGTTCGTCTTTTGCTACTACCATTTAAGCAAGTTATTAAGTATTATTAATAAACATACAGTTTAGCTACACATAAAATGAATACACATACAATAAATGTAAGCAACACATCCATGGGGCTCCAAAACAATGGAAGGTGTAGATTTACATTGTCTAACATTAATTATCCCTTAACCATACAGTGTACCTTACCTTACTTACATGAGGTAATCTGTGGATATCATCCTAATAGATAAAACTCGATTATTACCTTAATCGAGAATATCATACTAATCAATTAGGTAGATCTTACTATCAATTATCAATAGTTAATATAATGCTCCATAGGTTTACTATCAACAAATCTATATGATGTCCCATGAGTTAAACCATGTGAGTCCCAACTTAGGCTACTTATTATCAATTAACTGAAGATGGTCTACTAGCTTTACCCTAATAAATAAAAACGTTGTAGGTGACTACTATGTGATAGAAATCAGGCTATTGGACCTCTAACCTATAGCGAACTCAAGGCCTAGAAGGACTAAAGAGGCGAATCCTTCTGTTTCAACTGATTCCTACCGAGGTCGAGCTGATCCTTACTGCCAACCAACTTCTTATGCTGAGTTGATTAACTACACATCTCTTAGAAGTCGTGTGTCCATTAGATGAATGCTTCACTAATAGCCTGGCTCCTCATATACACCTACTCGACTATGACCGAGCTAACCTCCAATTAGTTAACATTGGTGCCAAGAAGCTAAGAACTCCACCACATATTCGTAGCTACTCCTTCTCGGATGAGCCTAAGTTTGCATAACACCTCTGTTTGGTACCCTTGCTCGACCCTCCATCATGATTATACTATTTTGTCTATTAGAAGTGTCCCTAATATGGTGTTGCCACGTATCTTAGACTTACGCGAAGGAATCTCCAGCACTAATCATTGTCTTTCTTTGAATTTTTATTTTTACCCTTTTATATTCCTTTTATATTGCTTCTTTTGGACATTACCTTTTTTCTCTTTTCCATTTTTGGTAAATTGCCCTAATTTCTTAGGTAGAAATACTCATTATACATGTAGCCACATTATTATCATCATCTTATCATCAATATTTTGAATATACTCTTTTGTGAATATTGCTCTCCTTAACTTATTTACTCTTTTCACTCTTATCCTAACTTTTAAGTAAGGGTAGGTGAAGAGTAATCTCATCGGACTATTTCTTACGTTATATCAAGCTGTACTGTGAGTCCTTGGAAGTTCTTTGGTGTGTCATATTCTTAGAACTGTTCATAGGTTTGCTTACTTTACCTTTACTGTTTCTTGCACAATCCCATCACCTTATTCAAACTTTCAGTAAGCTTGGATTTACCCCTATGACCAACCTTATTTGTCCTTGGATTCAATTTTTATTAGTTATGAGTACTTACTAAGTTAATAAATCTTTCTTTGAATTCAAAAATGTATTTTCGCAAATTTTTCAGAAAACTTGGCAAACCTATAAACATCATAGTCTACAACTAATAGATTACAGACATGCGATAGGTATATCCAATTAATTGTGTCAAATATTTAAACTTACCCATTTAATAAGGTGATCACATGGATGTTGGCATATAAATCAATCAATCACTTGGCATACAATTAAGGACAAGCAACATAATATCAAGCAATTATTAAATATAAGTAAGTAGCAATTTGTCGAAATTCTCTCACCTAACCTGCTTGCTTACTTGTCCTGACTTTTGAAGTTCTTGAATTAGAAATCAAGCTACCTAAAACATAAGAATAATGTATATGCAAGTAATTGGAAAAGTATTTCTTTAAGGACCTAATAGTCTACCTAATTATTGAAGCCCACCCTAAATCCTAAAATACGGTTAAAACTTGTTTTCACTCTAACTTCCTCATTTTAAGTCCATTTTCACGTTTTTATAATTGATTTCAAATGATTTTGGACATACTTTCACATGGAGGGATCCATTTTAAGAGGTCGAAACCATAACTATAAGTTTGGATAAGGGTTTGATTCTAATTATATATGTTTCCCTTTTAACTTAGTTCATTTTCTAGTTTAATTAAGTGTCTTAGGTGTGTAAGGCTTAATCTAGTCACTTATTATTATTAATTAGGTTCTTATATTGTCATTAGGCCTAAAATATTCAAGTTTTATTTAAATCTCTAACTATAGGCTTCCTTCTATTATACTTAATCATTTTAAGTTTTAATTTACAAGGATTTAGGCTTTCTTTTAGGCCTAAGGCCATTTTTAAGTTAATGAACTTATTTCATTTATTATTGAGCTTTTATCCCATTATTCTAAGGTTATTAATTTAGTTATACCATTTTAAGTTGAGAAGAAACCTATTTCTTATGAATTAAAGGCTTGTTTAAGCTTTTTAAGTGGGTATGGGCCTCAACTCTTATCTGGCCTATCATGGTCTTCCTAGAACACTTGATGGGATTCATGGACCTTTTATTTGGAACTTAAATAATTATTATAGAAGCTGGTCAAGTAGTTTCTAGGTGGGCTTAGGATTTGTTTTTGGGGCCTTTTAACTTGTCTTGAATCTAATTTGCATCCTAAAGCCCTTTACTTGTTTCTATCCTAATGGGCTATATAACTTATTGAATCTACCAAATGACTCATTTAACATTCAATTTCAAATCAGGTCATATCAATTAATAGGCTCCTAATTATTCTCTATAAGCCTAAAGTCCATCTCTTGCCATTTTAAGCCCTAAACCACTTCTTTTAACTAGTTTTGGGCTCTATTTACAACTAGGCTTATTAGTGCTCGTCGAAATATTTAGTAGGCTTAATAAACTCTTTTAATTAAGTTTTATTGACCTAATATACTTGCTAATCATGAGTGATTAAGTGGCCTCAAGGCTCGGCTTGTGGGCCTTGTAGTTCAATTTAGGCCTAATTCATGTCCTACCCACTATATCTTGACTTTAACCTAATATAATGGGCTTAATAGTTTACTAAACTTATTAAATGACCCATTTTATCATGAGTTCTAGATCTAATACTAATGGTTTAGTGGTTTTTTCTAAGGCTAATGTCTATTTTAAGACTAATTACTTACTATAGGCCTTGTTTAGTCTCTTACCTTGCAAGTTTAAGTCCTAAATCTTAGTTATCTTTAATTAATCATGTGATTAACGCATTAACCAAGATTTTTTGGCATGTTATTCAAGATATTAGTGGTGGTTTAAGATCATTTCTGAGGGCTTTCTACACATTATATACTTAGCTTGCTAAAATATGTATTAAACTACCACTAAAATACATCTAAAACCATTTTCTTCCAAAATAAACACGAGAAATAAAAAATATGATGGGAATACACATACATATATTTTGGCCCTATTATGAGAATGAAGATTTTGTGATGTTTCTTCTACTTTCTTTTGGGTTATAATCTTAATGCAATTTATGTACTTCTAAAGTTATATATAACATGTTTACTATATTGAAAATGTAAGAAAATGCACATATATGGGTATATGAACATGGTAAACAAAGGTGACATTTTAATAGTCTTTTCCTTAGTTTTTAATTCTAGGAACCATGCTCATAAATTCAAACTAACAAGAAAGTTGAAAAGGTGCAAATTTACCTCGGTGGAAATTCGAAGAGTCTCTTTTCACTTCCTTTTTAGAAAAGATGTTTGTCAACAAGAAAGGAGGGTGAAAGAGGAATCAAATGCAAGTCGTTTTGCGTTGTTTAGAGGTGGTGGTGGGAAGTTATGGCTTAGGGTGTTTGGGTGCGTAGGCAAATCCAAAAGGCTTCTTCTTGTTTCCTTCCTTCTTGCTTTTCTTTTGTTTTGGATTGTGTTTATAGTGTGTTTTTAGGGTGTATTCTAAGGAAGAAGATGGATTAAAAATGTAGATGGAGAGGTCTGAAAGGAGTTGATTATGAGTGGTTGTAGTGTGAAACCAATCCATTTCATTCTTGGTTGCATGGTACAAGTACAAGCGGGGACCGATTAACTTTTTATGATTTTTGCTAATTGAGGTAATGACTTATATGCTAAAGGTGAGGAGTCCATTGTTTTTCCAACTAATTATCTTGTCCTATATGGTTAATTGTGATTATCCTTAGCTAATTATGATGCATAAATGCATGTAGATGATTAAAATATAATTTAAGCTTACGATCCTAATTACCAATGCAAATGACCATAGTTAGACATAGTTTAGGGTTTTTCATATTTAATTAAGTTAATCATATCTATTGGATCATTTTATCTAATTAATTTAGGGTTTTTAAGGGTTGAAATCAATTATTGCTAATCAATTACGATTTTAGAAAGCAAATTGGGGCTTTTTAGCAATTTAGTGAATTATTAGTAATTAATTAATAATGTGGCTATATAATTAGATTTATTAATTAAATTAGGGCTTTAATATTAAATTAGAGTTTCCAATTCATTTTAGGGATTTCCTCATTTACGGTTTTATAAGCGTTTTAGGGCTTTGAAAGTATGCTTACGATTTTAGCTTTACTTTTGGAGAAAATGTATCATTTGGGATAAGTTAGTAATCCTATTAATTTATTATCTTAATTGACTTAATTTGATTGATTGTTATCATTTGAAGATATCTCCTACAATTAGTTATCGAGTTTATGTGGTTTATGTAATTCAAATTAAAAGTTTTAATTTAAGATCTTCTTTGCATTTACAATTTAATCTAAGGTTTTACAACTCTATGATTTGTGGTTAGAGTTTTTATTCAATTCAAATTTTTAACATGTGGTTACACATACTTGGGTTTAGAGTCTTTGTATGCACTTAGGGTTTTTCGAGTTCGTTTTAAGGTTCTAATTTAAAATTTTATTTATTTTAATTTCTTCAGTCTAATTAAGCTTAGGGAATATCTATTGGTTCTTTAAATTCGACTGTCTATGTCTAAAATGTGAAATTTGAGGGGTTTACATGATGATAAAAATGTTTCGCCAATTGTTAGTTCATAATAATTTAGTGGGGTAATGATAATGGAAATCTTAAATAACTAAAATACTAATATTCAAAAAAGTATATTTGGCAACGTAAAGTAAATCATTTGAAATTTCCTATTCAATAACAACAAATTTTATGTAAACAGCTACAAACAAGTATCAATATTGAAAGAGTATTTTCAAAAGGATCGATACCAATATATATAAGTATATATATTTATTGATATATATTGATTTTTCTTTTCCAATTTACAACCTATTCTAATAGAGTATTGTTGAAAGACTATATATCGTTATATGCATTCATTTATTTTCTAAATATATTTATTTCAACAATTTAACAAGATAGAAATATTTATTTATTTTTGTTATTATAATAATAGTTCATGTTATATGTATAAACTTATCTATACATATAAGTTAATCATATTATAATTTGATAATTTTCTTTACTTATTATTGTACTCCAAAAGCAGGTAAATATATGTCTAAGCATATGCAATGGTATTATTTTGAAGTGTACTTAGTATTGTTATATAAATATTTCTTGCATAACATGCACTTCTATTTCCTATTCAAAGTAACCATCACTTCCAATAGTTTTTATGATTATTTATATAATTAAGTGTTTATTCTATTTCATATGTTAGTAAATGGTATTTTTCTTTTATTTTTATGTAAATTATACTTTATATGTGGTGATCTAATTCTTTGAAGAATAAGTAGCAATTTGTAGTGTCTATATTGGAGTATTAAATATATGAATAAGATAATATATCGAGAATTCTAAAAACATTTCTTCTTGTAGTTCACTTATAAAATCTTCATGGATAATAGCCAAATTAATAAACAACAAAGATAGGATTAAATGGGAAAGACTTATATAAATAGGTTGATATAATAATTGAAAGAGACATGAGATTTTATGGAAAAGTATATATGCAAGGATTGCTAAATAATAGCATTTTAAAATAAAATTTTCCAATTCAACAGATTATATAAATCATACATAAAGTTTCATTGAAAAATGTTATGAAAGATATATTTACGAAACATATAAATAATCATATCTCGCTATATGAAATGGTATCATGTATTTTTCTAAATTATTATAATAACCTATTGGACATCATGTTGATTATAACGTATGATATATATGCGAGTGTTTGTGTATATATAGCTTATAAGTTTAAGTATATCCTTTAATAGTAACAGTACTGATAACTATATAATGATAGGAAATATTCAATATTTAATAAACGTATAGTTATTGAAATATCTACTGCTAATATTATTCCCATCAAAGAAATGATGGTATAGTGAATTCTAGGTAGACGAAACATACGAAAGTTAGAGAATGTTATTGACAAAATTCAATCGGTGCACAATTATGATTTTACAAAACCATGACATAAATCTATTATATAATACACATATAGAATTTGAAAAGTGAAAACCTTTCAGAAAAAAGAATCAGATCACTAGACCTTAATTAAAAAGAAGAAGAAGAAGAACGGAAAATTATTAATAAATAAAATCACGAGACAACCTTTTTTTCTTAAGATCCCAATAAAATTTTGAAAATCTTATTAGAACTAAATTTATTTACACAAACAAAACTATAAAATATGAATTATAACCAAAAAGGTATCAGAGGCTAAAAGATAACTGAAAGAAGATAAAACTAGGCAGTTTAACTAGATTTTTAATAATAAAATAAGCAAAAACTATTTTAGTAGGATGACTACATATTGTGATACAATACATAGAACCCCATTCCTTGATATATTCCCTTTATAGTTACCAACCTTTCATTAAATTTGCTTTCTTCTTTTTCTTATAATCCCACCCATTCCTAACGCTTCTCTTAGTCTCTCTTGTTACAAGCGAGTCTCCCTTTTAAATTCCAACAAGACTAGAACACCTTCTCTCTTCTTCAATTCTAAAAAAATATCATCCCACAAAATCTCATAAAATCCGTCCTCGAACTCCAATACAACAAAATCTCGGCAGAATCTATCTTCCTCTCTCTACTCTGCTACAAAATCCTTCATTTCATCTTTTTTTCTCTAGTCGCTTCCTCCCCTGCTTCCTTAGTTTATTTCTCCATTCTTTCTTTCACTCCACACACGTTTTTATGTAGGAAAATTGGCTGGTCAATTTTGCCTCCACTCCTAGCATTCCATACATTGTCCTTCTTGACTTGCGGCATGTAAGAGAGGCTTTGGTTTTAGTTTTGTTCTTAGTACTCCCTATTCTATCCCTTACCTCCCATCTCGGCATTTCTCCTGAATAGGTAAGAGAAGAACTTCGATTCGCAATTCCTTTTCCTTCCTTCTCGTTAGCTAGTGTTTTGCCCTACTCTTATTTATTGACTTTTCTTGTTTTCCTTCTTTCCTCTAAATTGAACCGTACCTTTTCCCCTATTTCGTGGAATAGAAACAGGATAGTGAGCTTTAGTCACAAAGAGTTCTCCAACTCCTTGTGAAAGTGCCTCAATGACATGACCTGAACCGAGTGCTTCTTGTTTTAGGAACACAAAATAAGGCACCAATTTCTTCTTGGAATGTGAAGTCGCTCAACGTCGAACCATTATGGTTTATGGACTTTAGGAGTCGTCCTGGGAAAAAATAGAAGAAAGAAAGCGATAGGTGAATAAAAATAAAGAACACACATTCGATCAAACTTGAAGGGAGGAAACAGTATAGTTTTGGGCTGTTCATGTAACAATTATTGTTCTTGAATTCGACATATTCCAAATACTATGCTAAGTGAGCAATTATACCCAAAGTGAGAGAGTTATAATGATTTGCCATCTGCTTATGCTTGAAATTGCCTATTGATTTCTTGGTTGTTATTGATTGTTTGTTGAATAACTATTTGCTTTGTATGCTATTAGTTGTATGATCGTCTTAATAAATTGGTAAATCTAAACATTTGATTAAAATAACCGATTATATTTATTTTATGTTTATGACTCGATTAGTATATTTATGGAGAGTGCTATCTATATCAATTTTTGAAATGGAATGAGAAAAGTATTTTTGGAAAACATTTTTCTAAGTTGAAAAGATTTCTTTATAACTTTCTCGTGTGCTCATAGAGATTACTGATGATATTTTTTATCATTGAGACAAAGCTAGTAGAGTATCTTCAACTACTTAACATGAAGAGAACTCGCATAGTTGAGTCGCTAGGGCCTTGGATTTGATTGATTGATTGATGTTGAGCCTATAGGGCTTTAAATAGTGGATGGCCTTAGTTGGGATTCACTTGTTTTGACTGTTATTTCTTTCTTGATTGGAGTAATAATTGAGTGTTGTCTAAAGAGATGATGCTACCAAGCAGTCTCATGTGAGTAAGGTGAGATACTTCGTGCAGGCAAGTACAGGAGATAATTGATGTGTAGATCACATAAATCTATACCTTCCATGGTTTTGAACTCCCACGAATGTTTTGCTTGCATTAATTATGTGTGCATTCATTTCATGTATAGATAGACTTGCATGTGTGCTAATAATGTTTGATAACTTGTTTAAATAGTAACGGTGAGGAACGAACTCACCGAACTGTGGTTTGCTCATTCTCTTAAAGTTTTTTTGTATGTAACCTTAAAATAGGACTGGGATAAGAACCACGTGTAGAGTGCAATTAGTGAGTAGTGCATGAAAACGTAGAAACTATAAAGTGCTTGCATTGTTGATTCAAAATGTTTTGTGTAATGAATATCCATTGATCAAAATTTTGTAACCTTCCAAAACAAACCTCAATATGTGAAAATATGTTTGCAAAATGATAAAGATTAACTATAAGCTAAAAAAAATTGAATTTAAAACGAAAAGGTTGTATGTAATTAAAGAAAAAACTTGAATCGACAAATTTAAGTAATAAGTAGAAAATTAGATATTCCTTTAAGTAAATATATAGATAGTATATTTTCTCTTACTTAGATACTTTCTACCTTCTTATATTATTTAATTATTAGGTGACCTTGATTAGGATACTGATTTCTCCGCCGACTATTATGATCCCTAATTGTTATTGTGGTTGAGTAAATACTCTTGATGATCATATATTTGTTTGTGATCGTAAGTAGTGGCATTTAAGTATTCTTAATAAATTGATTGATGTTGGGTCTTAGGACCTGCAGTGATTGCTACTGGCTGTTTGTGATGCGAAAATACTCTAAATTGCTATAATGAATTGGTTGCTACATTTTACACAACTGTAGGAAATTTGGTTGTTTGTGATATTAATTAGTCACCTAATAATTAGACTAAATTAAACTCACCTCAATTAATTAATTAGATAATGCATAAGCATGCATTGCATTATTAATGTCCCGTTTGTCACATCATACAGAGGTAATGAGAAACCATGTGCGGGTTGTCATTATTTAATTGAAATTTATGTATTTTCATATAGTATAACAATACTATATGACCCTACCTTGGCTCGTAAGCTTACTAGATGTTAAAAGCGCTAACCACTTAGCTAAAGGTTGAGTCTAGAGGTTTCTATTTAGAGGTAAGTGTTATTAGATATCTCTCATAACATTTTAATAATAATAAAAAGGGTTAAAAGCTAATGAATCTTTAAGAGTGCAGGCTTACAGAAGGTTTTTCAGAAACTATATTTTCGCATATTTAAATCACATTTTGAAGCTTATTCAGAAGCTTCAAACTGTTTGAAAATAGACTATTCTGAAAAGTCTTTAGAAAGTATTATAGAAGCTTTTATAAAAAGAATTTGTAAAGTTTTTCAGAAGCTTATTCAGAAACTTCTAAGAAAAAAAGGTTGATACTCTTCAAAAGGTAGGTCTAGAATATTAATTTTAATCTGATTCGGATTATTCAAAGACTTAGCTCCACTAGATTAAGTGTATTAAGAAAATATATTTGATCCTGTTTCACTCAAGATGAAATCATGAACCTTGGGGATTTATTTTAAGAGAAAATATATTTGGATAAATCAAGATATATACAAGAATGGACAAGGATAAGGTTGTATCGAATTTTGTGGCCTTTCAAAGTTTGAATACAAGGCTTATCTGCAAATAGCTAACGAAAGCTGATCCTTTTAAATTCAAATCAAAGCTTATCTGATGGTTAAGGATTGAAGTTTATCTGATCTAAACAAATTAAGGAGAGTTGTTTTGAAATTCAAATGACCGAGATCTTCTCATAAAAATATCCATGGAATTATTGAGAATAACTAATGGTTAGATAATTATGGGAGTGAAGAAAATCTTCAGACTTTTTAGCCGTTGAATAAAGTCAATATAAAAGGAAGAAGGATTTAAAACGTTAAGATACATAACTCTAAAGAAATACTATCATTACAAAAAAATTCTTCAGAAAGCTGCATTAAATCAAAGTTTTACAACAAATTGTTACTTTTTTCAAGTGCAAAATTATTTGAGAATTATACTTTTGTTCTCATTTGTAATCTCAATATTGTATTGTAAAGAAAAGATAGTTTGTACTCCGTAGATCTGTATTAGCTTAGATTATTGAGAGGCTAAATAGGCAAAGCAAAGTATTGTAAAGTCATTGTGACAAATACTTGTAATTTGTTTGTGATTTGGTTTAGTAGATCAAGTAGAACAATATCAGTGAAGTAGACTGGGTCCCCAGCAATGGAGCTGGAAGTGAAGGCAGAAGGCCGAAGGCCGAAGCTCTATAAAATCTTTGCTTGATTTTCTCCTTCCTTAGACTCTTTTAATTTTTTTTATTATTTGTTTCGCATTTAATCATTAAATTATCATTGTTCATCATTATAAGTGGTTAAGAGGGGTAACTTCATTTTTAATGAAAAGTTTTTCAAAAATTTAAAGATATCAATTCATCCCACTCTTGATATCTTATATGGGACTAACAAGTGTGGACTGTGGAGGCCCATCCACAATCATACTTGAAACTTAGTTTTTAAAAATAAAATTTGATAAAACTGTTTTCTTGAAATACAAAACATGGAGTTTCGTAGATTGTGTAAGTTAAGGGATGGTACCTAGATCTTACTGATGTCATGTATTCTTCAATCTTGATTTCAAAGGGCATTAAATTTGAGTTTTATATTGTATGTTGCGAACCATGACTAAGAACAGACAAGGCCTGTCGTTGAATGGGTCCAAGCTTGTGGAAAGCTCGAAAGGAAGTGATGGTGAACGTGCGAAAGGACAAATGCGAATGAAAAGTAAGCAAAAACTGACAAACAGCTCCATTGGATATGATGCTCTAATGGAACTTCCAATGACTTATAGTACAACTTAATATGACGCATATGATGGTTTAGTGAGGTTACTCGCCACCTAGCTTTGCTTAAAAGTTAGGATAAGAATGATTCTAAGAGTAAATAGACAGTGTATACGCAAGGAAGGAAACTACTTAAGTGTATTAATGATAATCAATCTAGTGTTTTCAACTATAAGTATAAGGGGTATTTATACTCGAGAATTTAAGGCAACATACCAAAAAGGGAAAAAACCAAAAGGGTATTTCCTAAAAAAGTAATGTGCAAGATACAAAAGAATATAAATGAATATTTAAGGAAAATAATCGTTGGTGCAATGGATTATATACATGATCCTGTATACGTAACGATGCTGTATTGGTGAAGTTGTTGGAAGATGTAGACAAAAAGTATGGCCAGCTTACTTGTTTGAGCAGGGGTGGCTTAATTAGTTCGGAGTCTCTCTATCTCGGATTCTCGATAAGGGAGATGCTGAGTCATTGGTTAACTCGAGCACGAGTGAGTAATCTATAACTTGATGTACTATAGAGAGATGGGCAATCATTCAGCTTGACATAAAGAGAGGTTTGGCAAAGAAGTATTTGGCCTCGATGGGAGTTGGTTGGAGTAGGAGAATCTGCTTTCCCAAGCCTTCCAATCCTTGGGCTCGGTTGTAGGTCAAAGGCCTAGTAGCCTAATTGCTATCATTTCCTCTGAGTTGATTTGGATTTGGGATCAAATCTGAATGGTCTTTGATCAGTTCTTCATCAGGGTGATATGGATTGAGGTTGGCAATATTGAAAGTGTCAGAAACCTCATAGCCCTCGGGCAACTCTAATTTGTAGGCGTTATCATTGATCTTCTAGAAGATTCTAAAAGGTCATTTAGCTCTTGTAGATAATTTGTTACTCTTCTTGCTTGAGAACCGTTCATTACTGAGGTGCAGCCATACCAAGTCTCCTTATTAGAATTGTTTAGCCGTCCTACCCTTGGTCTTCTCTCGCATTTTTTTAGTAGCTTAGTCGATGTGTTGAGTAACTTTGTCTTATATGTGTTGAAGGGATTATGCTTTGGCTCTTACGTTTGGGTCTTCTTATGTGGGTACTGGTACAAGAATATGATTGAGGGGCAATTTAGAATTAAAACCATAGACCACTTCGAAGGGAGTTTGCTTAGTGGTATCATGCACTATCCGGTTGTAAGCGAATTCGACCACTGGCAAGTAGACAACCCAATCAACCAAGTTCTTGCCTATTGTAACTAAGAGCAGTGATCCTAAAGCACGATTAACCACCTCTGTTTGGCCATCGATTTAAGGGTAACAAGGAGTATTGAATAGTAGTTTTGGTCCCTATATGACGCCATAAGATCCTCCAAAAATGGCTCAAGAACTTTGGGTTTTTGTTGGAGGCTACACTTTCCGACATGCTGTGTAACCATACAATCTCTTGCAAGAAAAAGAGAAGCAATAATCGAAGCATCATTAGTTTTGGTGTAAGGTATAAAGTGTGTCATCTTATTGAACCGATCCACCACTACCATTACAAAATCTTTGCTTCGGGTTGTTCGTGGTAATTTGAAGACAAAGTCTATCCTCAACTCAGTCCATGGTTTTGTCGGAATAGGTAAAGGCGTTGCTTTTCCTTTTTTTGCTTGGCACTTAGCCTTTTTACACATGGCATAGCTTTTAACAATTCGGTGCACATCTGGCCTCATTTTTGGCTAAAAGAATCGACCATTCAGTAATTTATATGTCCTTTTCTCCCCAAAATGTCCAGACAGTCCTCCTGCGTAGGCTTCCCTGATCAGCAGCTCCTAAAGTGAATAGGTCAACACACACAATTTCCTTCTTCGAAACAAGTATCCTTCCTTCATAAGATATTCGTCTATTGTCCTTTTCATCTATATAACGTGAAAGTATGGGTCAAAAGTATGGATCCCCAAAATATTGCTCCTCGATGCTGGCAAACCCAAACAATCTGGTCTGTAGTTTAGTCAAGAGTGTATGCCTCTTTGGAAGAGCATTAGCAACTACGTTGCACTTCCCTTATTTGTATTCTATTACAAAATTGAATTCCTCAAGGAATTTAACCCATCTTGCTTACCGCTTCGATAACTTGGTTTGATTTTGAAGGTACCTCAGTGATTCATGGTCAGTATATATAATAAATTCTCTTAGTAGTAAATAGTGCTGCCATACTTACAGTGCTCGGGTCAACGCCAAGAGTTCTTTATCATATACATAATAATTTAACTGAGGTCCTGTGAGCTTCTTACTGTAGAAGGCAATTGGTCGGCCTTCCTACATTAGGACAGTGCCTATTCTAATGCCTAATGTATCGCATTCTAGCTTAAATATCTTTACAAAGTCAGGTAGAACTAACATTAAGGCGGAGGTCAAT
The DNA here is from genome assembly GCA_024138015.1 of Lumnitzera littorea. Lineage (NCBI taxonomy): Eukaryota > Viridiplantae > Streptophyta > Magnoliopsida > Myrtales > Combretaceae > Lumnitzera > Lumnitzera littorea. Next base: position 1,644,539 of record JAMXBB010000010.1, on the reverse strand, counting down.
CTCTCTTTTATATTAGCAAAGCTCCTCTCCTCCCTTTCACCCCATCGGAAGTTGATGTTTTTCTTCATTAGCTCAGTAAATGGTGTGGTGAGAGTGTTGAAATTCTTAATGGATCATCTATAGAATGAAGCTAGTCCATTGAAACTTCTTACATTAGCACAGTTAGTGGGAGTTGGCCACTTGACAATAGCTTGGATCTTCTCGTCATCTACTTGTAAGTCTCCTCCACTGACTATATAGCCTAAGAATACCACTTTCTCTTGGCAAAAGCAACACTTCTTAAGATTGCCAAATAGTCTCTCGGCATAGAGGGTATCCAAAACGGCTTAGAGATGTTTATAACGACTTAGCATGTCGGCACTATAGATTAGGATGTCATCAAAGTACATTATGATACACTTCCCGATTAAATGTCTCAGTACATGATTCATTAGTCTCATGAAGGTGCTTAAGGCATTCGATAAGCCAAAGGGCATGACCATCCATTCATATAATTCATATCAAGTCTTGAATGCCATTTTCTACTAGTCTACTAGCCTTATGCAAATTTGATGGTAGCCAGACTTAAGATCAATTTTGCTGAAAATCTTGGCTCCACTCAATTCATCTAGCATATCTTCTAACCTCGGGATAGAATACTTGTACTTGATCGTAATCTTGTTAACGGCTTGGTTGTTTACACACATTCATTAGGTTCCATTGTTTTTCAGCACTAGAAGTGTTGGCATAGCGTAAGGGTTGAGACTTTTTTTGACATAATCTTTCTCCAGCAACTCATTGACTTGTCGTTGGAGTTTAGAAGCCTGCTCTGGATTCATTCGATAGGCTAGCTTATTCGATAGTGCAACATCAGGCACTAAGTCAATGCAATGCTCTATGCCTCTTGATAAGGATCAAATCTCAGATACCAATATGATAAGGAATCAAAGAATCAATCCAAAAAGAAATGGTGGTGGATCTCAAACGAACAGGAATGGGTATTCAAAAGAAAATGGGTATGAAGAATAGGAGGGTTTTTTATAGTGAATGTGAATAGATATAACTCACTACGACACAAACACAATCAGGAGTTTAAGCTCGAAATAGAGTTCGATATGACTCATAAACACTAAATGTTGCTTGGGGTTTCAAATGAAGGTTAGATGCAACTCACTAACTGGTTTAAATGAAGGGGTTCACCATAATCTAAGATCAAGATTGATAAGAACGCATGGATGATTAAAGAGTCTAATCAACACTCGATAATTTGGTAAATGCTAACTCAAGTATAGCCTTGCTCGAAAGAGGAAAGTTTCACTCTCTGTATATTCTTCTATAAATGTTTATATTTATATCTCTTTATATATATATGTTTGTCTACAATAGTTGCTATTTATAGCAAGTCCTAAACCCTAGTGGCAAAACTGTAAATAATGTTCAAGGCCTTAAACCTTAAAGAATTGAGCCCATAAATAAAATAGGGGGAAACATATATAAGAATATAAAATTATGTGTTTTACAGGACTTAGCATGTAGTTATTTGGCATGCCCTAAGAGGAGTAGTATCCGAACTGGACGGGGTTAGTAGTTGGATATACGAGTTCGGGAAGGGTCCCTGATGTCTCGTGTGGCTTGGTTGAGACACCAGAGAGGTTGGCCCATAATTGTTGAGTGCTAGAATTAGTTGGCATTAGTCTTTCAGGGTCATGCTGAGTGGTTCTTTGGTCTCACATCCTTGGCCTTGTGGTATCTCAGCACTTCGATTGACGACAAACTTGGTGCCGAGTGTCTCCTTTTCTTCCCTTTAGTCTTTTGTAATCAGCTCGGCTTCGACAAGCGTTGATAGGCCTTGGCTTCGAATAGGTCTGCTTTGGCTTGGACATGATTGGAAGTTGATTCCCATCACCTCTAGCAGGGGGCTACCCCTTAGGTAATTGTTATGGGAATAGATCAACATACTCGTCTAGTAAATATTTGATTTCCTGGGGTAGTTCACCTCATTCCTTTATTTCTAATAGGCGCCTAACCAACATAAGGGTTAGCTCATCAACTTAATGGCCTCTCGGAGCTCGGCTTTACTCATCATCGGAGTCTTCTTCAATTCGCGAGCAAGTTTTGGTTGCAACTTATTAACTTCTCTTAGAGGCATTTGACTCATTATAATCTTTTAGCCCTCCTTTTCGAACACATACGTATTCTTGTATCCATCGTGGATAACACTCCTATCAAATAGCCATGGTTGGCCAAGTAATACGTGCGAAGCGCACATAGGTAGCACATCACAAAGAATCTCGTCGGAGTAGTTTCTAATTGTGATCGGTAGTAGTACTTATTTGGTGACATGTAATGCTCCCTTATCATTCAGCTAATATAACTTGTATGGCTTAGGGTATGCAATGGTTGGCAACTTCAACTGTGTGACCATTTCGGTTGATGCCACATTGGTATAACTTCTAGTATCCACAGTTAATGCTCGCACTTGGTCATTTACCTTATAGCTGGTATGAAACAAATTCCCACTTTGCTTCTCTTCTCATGAGGGTTCCATGTTCATTATACGTCAAACAACTAGGATTAAATGATCTAAGTCTTTAGCAAATACATCTTCTTTAATGAGCTCTTTCTTGGCATCTTCTTTCTTTGTAGTAATCTACTCTTCCTCGTGATCCTCATTTATACTCTTTACCTCCAATTTCGTGACGTCTCACTTGATCACCATAGTTCTTCAATTTAGGCATTAAGCGACCATATATCTAAACCCTTAGCACTTAAAGCACTCAATTTGGCTCATCTTCCAACTAGACCCTTACCCTTTCTCATAAGTTCGGGTAGCACGTTACTGTCGGGTTGACCTTTTTGGTTAGCTCGAACATCCGCCTTTCGGGTCTACTCGGTACTTAACTAAGCTCGATGACTTCCCTGTTTAGGTTGGCTAGTCAGCATTTTGGCAAGTACTCGGCTTCTTCTCTACCTTTCCACTTGTTGGGCTATTCGAATGGCTCCATCCATTGTGGTGAATCCTTGAAGTTCTATAATGTCCTGAATATTGCCTCTCAATCCCGCGATGAACCTAGAGATTATTTGCACTAGGGGTTCCTCCACTTCACATCGAATCATGAGTATTTAGAATTCCTGGACATACTCTTCAACTGTTCAGCCTCTTTGTCTCAGCTCCTGAAGCTCAGTAAAAGTGTCTTGCAGATAAGTTTTCGGCATGAATCTGTTTCTAGGTATTCTCTTCATCTCGCGTCAAGTATTAATCTCTCAGTAGCCTTCTTGCCTCTTCATAGCTTGGAAGTTCTTCCACTATACGGTGGCATATTTAGAGAACTCAATAGTAGCAATCTTTACTTTTTTTATAATCCCTGTACTGATAATATTCAAAAACACGCTCCACTCTCTCTTCATATTCCAAATATTCATTAACATTCTCAGATCTATTGAAGCTTAGAATCTGAAGCTTCACATGGTCAAAGGCTTTGGGAACTCTAGCTCACTCTTCTTCAAAATACTCTTTCTTGTCTTCTTCATCCAATTGTCTCAAGTCTATCCTTCGTTTTACTTATCTACCTACTCTTCCACCTTGAATTGGTTGAGCTGGGTTATGACCTCTAATAGGTTTAGCTGCTTGTGGGGTGTTTTGCGCAGTCTTAGTGGGTTGGCAAGCTAACGTATGAACAGCTCGGGTCAGATCTACCAAGAGGTTAGCCACTTCATCAAGTCTTTTGTTAGTGCTCCTAGGGGTTCTTTAAAACTGTCGTCCATGGTAGACAACTCCATTATTATCATCTCCAACACCAATGTTTACACTTGGGTCAATTATTTTCTTCACTGATTCAAAGCTCAAACAAACATTTCCATAAACCAAAAAATCAACAGCTAGCAAACATAGCAATGAAGATGAACAGAGTAACACACTCTATTTTACACGTGTAAAATAGTATATAAATGGAACTTCGAAAACCAACTACAACTCAAACAAAACCTCCGCTTTGATATGAAGATGTTGCAAACCATGATTAAGAGCAGAAAAGGCTGGTTAATGAATGGGTCCAAGCTTGCAAAAACCTCCGCTTTGATATGAAGATGTTGCAAACCATGATTAAGAGCAGAAAAGGCTAGTTAATGAATGGGTCCAAGCTTGCAAAAAGCTCGAAAGGAAGTGATGGTAAATGTGTAAAAGGACAAATGCAAATGAAGAGTAAGTAAAAACCCATGAATAGCTCTAATGGATTTGACGCACCAATGGAACTTCTAAAGACTCACGATTCAACTTGATATGATGCACAAGATGGTTTGGTGAGGTTGCTTACCACTTAACCTTGCTTAAGGTTTAAGATAAGAGAGATGTCGAGAATAAACAAATAGTATTTATGTAAGGAAGGAAAATACTTAAGTGTATTAATGATAATTAATATGATGTTTTTAGCTATAAGTATAAGGGGTATTTATACCCAAGAATTTAGGGTAACATGCTAAAAAGGAAAAAGACCATAAGGACATTTCTTAAAGAAGTAACGTACAAGATACAAAAAGGTAAACATGAATATTCAAGAAAAACAATCATTGGTGCAACAGATTCTATACATGATTCTGTATATGTGGCGATGTTGTATTGGTGATGCCATTAGAAGATGCAGATAAAAAGTACGGTCAGCTTACTTATCCGAGTAGGGATGGCTTAATTAGTTCGAAGTCTCTCTATCTCGACTTCTCAGTAAGGGAGATGCCAAGTCATTGGTCGGCTCGAACGTGAGTGAGTAATCTATAACTTGGCGTATTATAGAGAGATGGGCAATCATTTGGCTTGGCATACAGAGTGGTTTAGTAAAGAAGTACTTAGTTTTGGTAGGAGTTGTTTAGAGTAGGAGAATCTACCTTGCCAGGCCTTCTAGTCCTCGAACTCGGCTATGGGTCAAAGGCCTAGTAGCTTGATTCTTATCACTATACATGGTCAATTATATGCATTTATGTGGCATTTTGCTTAATCATGCATTTATATGTTTATAATTAATTTTTTGATAACTTTCTTATTAGTATGGTTGAAGGATATCTTACTAAGCTTTATAACTTACATCCTTATAGACTTTTACTGCAGGAGAATATCTTTACTATACTGAGCCAAGGTATGCTTGAGGTCAGACTAAAGCTTTTGGGAATAAGTATGTGAAGAATGAGAACCCAAGAAAGTATGAACATTTAGTTAGATTCTTAGTTGTATTTCGATCTTTGTTGTATATTTTGATATTTAGTAGCCATATAGGATTACTATTCTAATTAATTGTAGCTAGATTATTAATATATTGAGGACTTAGAGTCCCTTATCCTTTATTTGTTAGAATTATGTATGAAGATTCATATTATTAAATTTGCTACAATATAATATTTGCCTACATAACTCCTAGGTAACTAGTTGGTGTAGTAGCCTCATATATCGTTTAAAAGGTCATCGAGTGGCAATGGAACTAATCTATGGTCTTTATACGATATAAGGCAACTTGTAATGGCTAGGCTCCCCCTCGGGTCGTGATAAGTAAAGGTGGTATTAGAGTATGGTCTTAAGTAAAATAAATAAAACTTGACTTTAAATACTAGGACAATTTACCTAATGAGGTTGAGATGGGTAAAAACGAGATAAGTACTTAAGTTTTAAGACTTAATTAAGAAATCCTATAGTAATATAACATTAAAATGATTAAGTATCTTGTTGATCCAAATTTCCAGTATCGAGGTATATATTAAGTGGGTCATATTCCATCTCTATATTGGTGAGGCCCTATTTGAGTATATGCACTAACTCCGGATCCTGTATGAGGACATGGCATTAGTAAGTAGGTCAAGCACTTTGAGCGATGTCTTTGTTGCTTAGGGAGCTAGCTTCAACACCTACTAGTAGGAGAGGAAGCGTATCTTGGTAATCTATACCCTTGTAATGATGCCAACTAATGTAGAGATGATATACATGTTTGAGAGAGAGGAGAATGCCAGTTATGCTCATGAGTTAGTTTTCCTAGTTCACATCGAGCCCCTTACCTTTGCTCATTAGCAACTAATTAGCTATGGTACGACACTAGCTATAGACCGTTGTATTGATTACAGTCAGATCATTGCCTAAGATAATGCCTAGGTCATGGATGATTTCTAAACTAGTATTGAGCATTGGTTCGTTCCCCTTAGGTGATGGAGGTCGATAGACTTAGATTGAGTGTTGAGGTTGAGGAGGTAGATATATTGTTTGATGACTCTATTCTTAATGTTGAGCTTATCTGGGAGTTGCCCCCAGTCGAGGACTTTGAGTACTATAAGGTCAATTTGGGACTCCATGCAATAATACTGGTTGGAGCGACCCTACTATTAGGCTGACCCTCTATCCAAACCCTTAGGACTATTAGCTACTAAGAGAGTGGTTCTGATAGCATAATTGTAAGGAGTCAGGTTTACACTCTAGCATTGGCTCTTCTCATTTTATTTAGGATTTGGATCTTGAGATGATCTCAATGTAAGATTGTCTTCCCATCCTTAGTAGATGCTGTTGATGTTTGTTTTTTGAATGTTGCTTTTTCGAGATGTTGATGTGTTCACCAAAGTGATCATGATAGGAATTAGGCTATTGGGCCTTTAACCTATAGCTAAGCTCGAGGACTGGAAGGCCTAGTAAGGTGAATTCTCCTACTCTAGCCGATTCCTGCCAAAGTCGAGTACTTCTTTGCTAAACCACTCTTTATGGTAACCCAAATGATTGCCCATCTCTCTATAGCACGCCGAGTTGTAAATTACTCACTTGTGCCTAAGTCAAATAATGACTTAGCATCTCTCTTGTTAAGAAACCGAGATACAGAGACTTCAGACTGACTAAGCCACCCCTGCTCGGACAAGCAAGCTGGTCGTACTTTTTGCCCGTGTCTTCCAACGACATCACCAATACAGCATCGTTACATGTATAGAATCATGTATAGAATTCGTTGTACCAATGATTGTTTTTCTTGAATATTTATTTTTACCCTTTTGTATCTTATACATTATTTCTTTAGGAAATCCCCTTTTGGTCTTTCCTCTTTTTAGCATATTGCCCTAAATTCTCGGGTATAAATACCTCTTGTACTTATAGCTGAAAACATTAGATTGATTATCATTAATACACTTGAGTATTTTCCTTCCTTACATAAACACTGTCTGTTTACTCTCGGTATTACTCTTATCTTAATCATTAAGCAAGGTTAAGTATCGAGTAACCTCACTGGATCATCTTATGCGTTATATCGAGTTGTGCTGCAAGTCCTTAGAAGTTCTATTGGTGTGTCATATCTATTGGAGCTATTTGTGAGTTTTTTCTTACTCTTCATTTACATTTGTCCTTTTGCACATTCACCATTGCTTCCTTTTGAGCTTTCTGCAAGTTTGGACCCATTCAGTGATCGGCTTTGTCTATTCTTGGTTACGGTTCACAACATCTTGGTATCAAAGTGGAGGTTTTGTTTAAGTTGTAGTTGGTTTTCAAAGTTTTGTTTATACTCTGTTTTACGAATGTAAAATAGAGCAAGTTACTATGTTCATCTTAATTGCTATGTTTGTTAGCTATTGATTTTCTGGTTTGCGAAGGTGTTTATTTGAGCTTTAAATCAATGAAGAAAATGACTAACTTAAGTGTAAACATTGATGTTAGAGATGACAACAGTTGAGTTGTCCACCATGGATGATAGTCTCAAGGAACTCTTAGGAGCATTGATGAGAGACTTGATGAGTTGGCTAACCTTTTGGTAGATCTAACTTGAGTTGTTCATTCGTTGGCTTGCCGACCCACTGAGGTTGCGCAAAACACCCCATAAGTTGCTCAACCTGTTAGAGGTTAGAACTTAGCTTAACCAGTTTAAGGTGGAGGAATAGGTAGACGAGTAAGACGAAGAATAGACTTGAGAGAATTAGATGAAGAGGACAAGGAAGAGTATTTTGAAGAAGCGCGAGCTAGGGTTCCTAGAGCATCTGACCATGTAAAGCTTCAGATTCCAAGCTTCAATGGATCTAGGAGTGCTGATGAATATTTGGAATGGGAAGAAAGAGTAGAGCATGTTTTTGACTATTATTAGTACAACGATTACGAGAAAGTGAGGATTGGTACTGTTGAGTTCTTTGGATATGTTGCCATGTGGTGGAAGAACTTCTAAGCTATGAGGAGGCGAGAGGACTATCGAAAGGTTAATACTTGGCCTAAGATGAAGAGAATACTCAAAAAGAAATTCATACCAGAAACTTATATGTAAGATACTTTTACTCAGCTTTAGGAGCTGAGACAAAGAGGCCAAACAGTTGACGAGTATATCTAGGAATTCTAAATGCTCATGATCTGATGTGAAATGGACGAACCCTTAGCCTAAACAATCTTTAGGTTCATCATGGGATTGAGAGGTGATATTCAGGACGCTGTAGAACTCCAACAATTCACCATAATGGATGAGGCCATCTGAATAGCCCAACGAGTGGAGAGGTAGAGAAGAAGCCGAGTACCTGCCAGATTGCCAACTAGCCGACCTAGATAGGGAAGTCATTGAGCTTAGTCAAGTACTGAGTTGACTCGAAAGGTAGATGTCTGAGCTAACCAAAAAGGCCAACCCGACAGTGACGTGCTGACTTGAACTTATGAGAAGGGGCAAGGGTTTAGTAAGAAGATGAGCTAGATAAAGTGCTTTAAGTGCCAAGGGTTCAAACATATGGTTGCTCGGTGCCTAAATCGAAGAACTATGGTGATCAAGGGAGATGTCTCGAAGTTGGAGGTAGAGAATATAGATGAGGAACATGAGGAGGAGGAGATCATTGCTAAGAAAGAAGATGTCAAGAAAGAGCTCATTGAAGAGGACGTGTTTGCTGTGGACTTAGATCAATTGGTCCTAGTTGTCTGACGTACAATAAAAATGGAACCTTCATGAGAGGAAGAGTAAAGTGAGAATTTGTTTTATACCACCTGTAAGATAAATGACCAGGTGTGAGCATTAATTGTGGATACTAGAAATTGCACCAATGTGGCATCAGCCGAAATGGTCACATAGTTGGAGTTGCCGACCATTGCATACCCTAAGATATACAAGTTACATTGGCTGAATGATAAGGGAGCACTACATGTCACCCGGTAAGTATTGCCGCTGATCACAATTGGAAACTATTCCGATGAGATTCTCTGCGATGTGCTACTCATGTGTACCTTACACGTGTTGCTTAGCCAACTATGGTTATTTGACAGGAAAGTTATCTGCGATGGATACAGGACTACTTATATGTTTGTAAAGGATGGTTGAAAGATTACACTAAATTCAATGCTATCGAAAGAAGTTAATAAGTTGCAGAAAAAACTTGCTTACAGATCGAAGAAGATTGTGATGATGAGTAAAGCTAAGCTCCAAGAGGCCATCAATACTGATGAATTGACCTTTATGTTGGTTAGGCGCCTATTAGAAATGAAGGAGCGGGGTAAATTACCTTAGGAAATCAAATAGTTGTTGGACGAGTATGTCGATTTGTTCCCCGAACGGTTACCTGAGGGATTGCCCCTTACTTAAGGCATAGAGCACTGTTTTGACTTAGTGCCTAGTGTTGAACTGTTAAATAAGCCAGCTTATTAGATGAATCCCAAGCAAGCTTCTGAACTCTAATGTTAAGTCAATGAGTTGCTGGAGAGAGGTTATGTTAGAGAAAGTCTTAGCCCTTGTGCTGTGCTAGCACTTCTAGTGCCAAAAAATGATAGAACCTGGTGGATGTGTATAGATAGTCAAGTCATGAACATGAGCGAAGCCAAAATTTTCAATAAAATTGATCTTAAGTCTAGCTACCATCACATTTGCATTGGGCTAGGAGATAAGTGGAAAATGGTGTTCAAGACTCAACATAGATTATATGAATGGATGGTCATGCCCTTTGGCTTGTCGAATGCCCCAAACACCTTCATGAGACTAACAAATTATATGTTGAGACATCTGATCGGGAAGTATGTCATGGTGTACTTTGAAAACATTCTAGTCTATAGTATCGATATATTGAGTCACTGTAAACATCTCTACGCCGTTTTGCATATCCTCTATGCTGAGAGATTATTTGGTAATCTCGAGAAGTGTTGCTTTTGCTAGGAGGAGGTGGTATTATTAAGTTATGTGGTTAGTAGAGGAGGCTTACGAATGGATGACGAAAATATTCGAGCTATTGTCGAGTGGTCGTTTCCTACTAATTGTGTCAATGTAAGAAGTTTCCATAGACTAGCTTTATTCTATAGATGATTTATTAAGAATTTCAGCACCCTCGTTGTACTACTTACTAAGTTAACAAGGAAAAACCCCGACTTCTGATGGGATGAAGGGGAATATAGGAGCTTTGCCGAGATAAAAGAGAGATTGATCTCCACTTTGGTGTCAATTCTATCTAACTTCAAAAAGATATTTGAACTAGAATGCGATGTGTTAAGCATTAGAATAGGTGCTATCCTAATGTAGGAAGGCCGACCAATTGCCTTCTATAGTAAGGAGCTTATAAGACCTTAGTTAAATTACTTTGTGTATGATAAAGAACTATTGGCGCTAATCCAAGCATTGCAAGTATAGCAGTACTATTTACTATCGAGAGAACTTATCATATATACTGACCATGAATCGTTAAGGTACCTCTGAAGTTAAACCAAGTTATCGAAGCGACAGGCTAGATGGGTCGAATTTCTTAAGGGATTCAATTTTGTAATAAAAACAAATAAGGAAAAAGTAATGTAGTTGCTAATGCTCTTTTGAGGAGGCATGCATTCCTGACTAAACTACAGATTGGATTGTTTGGGTTTGCTAGCATCCAGGAACAGTATTTTAGGGATCCATACTTTGAACCGATAATTTTGGGTTGTATAGATGTAAGGACAGTAGATGAGTATCATATGGAGGAAGGATACTTGTTTCGAGGAGGGAAATTGTATGTGCCAACCTATTCACTTCCGGAGCTACTGATTAGGGAAGCCTACGCTGGAGGATTATCTGAATATTTTGTGGAGAAAAGGACATACAAATTATTGAGTAGTTGATTTTTTTTGCTTAAGATGAGGTAAGATGTGTACTGAATTATTGAAATTTGTGCCGTGTACAAAAGGCCTAAGTGTCGAGCCAAAAAAGGGAAAGCAATGCCTTTGCTTATTTCGATGAAATCATAGACTGAGTTGAGCATGGACTTTCTCTTCGGATTACTATGAATTGTCCGAGGCAAAGATTCTATAATGATTGTGGTGGATTGGTCAGTAAGATGACACACTTTGTGCCTTATGCCAAAATTAACGATGCTTTAGCTATTACTTCTCTTTTTTTGTAGGAGATTGTACGGTTACACAGTGTGCGGAGAAGTGTAGTCTTCGATAGAGACTCGAAGTTTTTAAGCCATTTCTAGAGGCCTTGTGGTGTTGGATGGGGACTAAATTACTATTCAGTACTTCTTGTCACCCTCAAATCGATAGCCAAACAGAGGTGGTTAATCACACTTTAGGATCACTACTCTGTGTTGTAGTAGGCAAGAACTTGGCTGATTAGGATGTCTGCTTACCAGTGGTCGAATTCGCTTATAACCGGATAATGCATAACACCACTAAGCAGACTCTCTTTAAAGTGGTCTATGGTTTTAATCCTAAGTTGCCCCTCGATTACACCCCTGTACCTGTGCCCATGTAGGAAGACCCAAACACAAGAGCTAGAGCACAATCCCTTCGGCACATCTATGACAAGGTCATTTGGCACATTAACCAAGTTGCTAGAAGAAGGCGAGAGAAGGCCAAGGGTAGGATGGCTAAATAATTCCAGTAAGGAGACTTGGTATGACTGTACCTCAGCAAGGAATGGTTCCCGAGCAAGAGGAGGAATGAATTATCTACAAAAGTTAAAGGACCTTTTAGAATCCTCCAGAAGATCAATGATAGTGCTTACAAATTAGAGCTACTCGAAGGCTATAGGGTCTCTGACACCTTCAACATTGCCGACCTCAATTTATATCACCCCGACGGAGATCTGATTAAAGACCATTCAGATTTCATCACAAATCCAAATCAACTCAGAGGGAATGATAGGAATCAGGCTTTTAGGCGTTTGACCTACAACCGAGTTCGAGGATTAAAAGGCTTAGCAAGGTGAATTCGCTTACTCCAGCCGACTCCTGTTGAGGCCGAGTACTTCTTTGCCAAACTACTCTTTATGCCAACCTGAATGATTGCCTATCTCTTTGTAGTACACTAAGTTGTAGATTACTCACTCATATATGAGCCGACCAATGACTCGGCATCTCTTTTGTCTAGAAGTCGAGATAGAGAGACTCCAGACTAACTAAGCCAACCCTACTCGGATAAGCAAGCTGATTGTACTTTTTGTCTATATCTTCCAACGACATCACCAATACAGCAATGCCACGTATATAGAGTTATGTGTAGAATTTGTTACACCAACGATTGTTTTCCTTGAATATTCATTTTTACTCTTTTGTATCTTATATATTACTTCTTTAGGAAATGCCCTTTTGGTCTTTTCACTTTGTGGTATATTGGAAATGCCCTTCTTTAGGAAATGCCCTCTTATACTTGTAGTTGAAAACATCAGATTGATTATCATTATATACTCGAGTATTTCCTTTCCCTGTGTAAACACTAGCTGTTTACTCTTACCATAATTCTTATCCTTACTCTTAAGCAAGGTTAGGTGGTGAGTAACCTTACCGAACCATCTTGTACATCTTATCCTTTTGCACATTCACCTTTACTTTCTTTCAAGCTTTTTGTAAGCTTAGACCCATTCAGTGATCGGTCTTGTCTGTTCTTCATTACAGTTCGTAATAAATCATACATGCTCCTTCTTTTGTACATTTTAGGATCATGTAGGATCTTTTTATACCCTGAGTGGTTTACTTGTAGTGAGGTTCTTATGTATTTTGAGAGCTCTATGTGTAGTGAGAATTTATGTATTGTACGAAGCTCTATTGTATTTTAAAACTTCATGTATTAATCTAAATTGTATAGCCATATAGATGACACGATGTAATTGAGGTAGAGCTCACTCACTAGAAGTGACTACTAATCAAATGTAATCTCATTTTTTCTAAAATGAAATGAAATCGGCAGCCTTATTTATTATTGTTGTTGCATGTAATTATGCTTTATTTTCATTTTGTACTCAAAATGTTCAAGTATATTTAATTACAACTTGCTGTTTCTAACCTTAGTGTTGAAAATGAATTTCTCAGTTGAAACGGGCACAAAAGGAGACCCCTAGTTAATTAGGCTCCACTTACACATGAGAGAGGACATGATGTGTCATGTGACTACATTGATGAAATTTTAGCTACAATTAATGTACATAATGAATTGCCAAGGGTATATTTAGCTCGAGAGCATATCTCCCTTGTTCAGGCTCCATCTCTAATAGTCGTTGAGGAGGTTCCCTTGCCATAGCCACCATAATCTCTACTACCCCTACTACCTCTTCTACCACCAATTGGTACAACAAGAGCAATGCCTCTAACATACCTTAACTTTAGATAGCATTGAGTGTATTGCTAGAATTTATTAGCTGTAATGGGTATTTTTTGAGGATGTTGCAAGCCAACCCAATAAGGCCAAGATTGGTTGAAACATGTGGAAAATATCATTTGAGGCATTCGAGGTGCCATCACATCTCTAACTTACTTATGGCACTTATCTATTGAAGATGCAGGTACGTACCTAGTAGGAATCCAAATAGCAGAATTGAGAGGTCCAATTACAAGGGAAGTTTTCAGATATGAGTTTCTAGCATATTATTTTTCGAAAAGCTTAAGGGTGAAGTATAGTGAGGATTTGTTGGATATTATGAAAGAAACTCATATTATTGAGTAGTACGAAGCTAAGTTCAATAGATCGTTATAGTTTGTACCCCTAAAGTATCAGACTAATGAATGTTTGATGATGCAAATATTTTTTTGAGGATTTGATCTTAATATGAAAACTAAGCTCTTGGAATTTGAGCTAAGGACATTTACTAATATGGTAGAAAAAGGACAAAGTGAAGAGATTAGTAAGTGTAAAGTCAATAGTATTTGGTAAGAGGCCTCTTAGAGGATTAAGTGATAGTAGCAGCAGTAAGATAAAGAAAGTTTCTAAGACCACAAAAAACACTTCAAAAGAAGATTGTTGGGGGGGGGAGGGGGGTAGCAAAGTGTTAGAAATGCTTGGGGAATCATTATAGTAGAGATTATCCTCTGTGTTTTTTTTTTTAATTTTTTTATTTTATAGAAATGGATTGTTTCGAGTGACTGACTATCTTAAGAAGAACACCACCACTTATTTCATTTTCAAAAAGGTTGGACACTTCCCTACTACTTGTCCACAACGCTCGGCTGTTATTGCTTAAGTTACTAAGCTACCACTAGTTATTGGATGCCCGACCCTTCAAAAAGCTGTTGGAGGATTGAGTTTAGAAAATACTTGCCTAAGTGTAGTGAACATTGCCAATTTAGACAACAAATGGCATTATGGAGACTATCTAAGTGAAAATTTTGAAGTGTATGAAGAGTTGAGTGTTAATAGGCATTTTCTGATAATTATTATGTGGGCTTATATTAGTAGCCCAATACGTAAGCCTGGGCTAATAATCTGATTTGGGTACAATTTATACCGACCAACTATAAATACCAGATAAGACTCCCAAGTAAGAGGATTCTCTTTCATTCTCTCATTTTCCTGACCACTTTACAATTCTCTCAACAATTAGTGCCGTCTGTAGAAATGTGTAATTATTGCTACAATTCTTGATATTATTTTGAAAAAATCTCCTAGCGGGGCGTTCTTACTTGGATGAATTTATTCACATCTAGTTTGCAACTAACATGATGTGACAAGGATTTTTTTCATAAAAGGTAGTCTATTGTTGTCGAGGAAATGCGATCCACCATTGCGATTGCCAATTATTTTTTGAGGATATGTTACGGGTTGTTGGCTCTTTTGGGTGGAACTTTCTGAACTTGACTTTTCTCTTCGACATTGATATTTCTATTCTCCATATTCGTATGGTTGTTGGTGTTTGATGAGAATTGCTGGATTCTTTGAGCAAGCGGTTGTTGCATTTCCTAATTCCTAACATTTGCATGTAGCACAAAAGTTGAAAACTATCTTGGTTAACCACCATGCTGCATCCATGTTTTTGAGAATATGTGATTTTATATGTTTATAACTGCCATTTTCATGCAAGTGTACATGTTTAAGTAGCTGTAGTCTGATCTTTTTGTGGATCATAATCGCTACCCCTTTGTAGTTAACTGTAAATTCATGTGCTGCCTATGTTTCATGACCATGCTGTGTTCTACATTCTCCAAGTTCTATGCTTGTGTAGTAGTAAGGTTGAGTAGTGTTCGAAGTCGAAATTCAAAAGCCCCAAGCTAAAATTCAAAAGCAGCTCGCAACGTGATGCATTGAATGCGACAGCAAGGTCTCCAAGCATTCACGACAAGCGATAGCGAAGTTTTCATAAAGTTTTCGAGTGTAACTTGAATTCCAAAAACACTTATTTAATATGTCGGGCTAGTTCGCGTTGGACAATTAAGGTCGGTACGGAGTTGAATTGGCTTTCAGAATGTGGACCCATTCATTTAAACTTTCTCGAGCTGTTAGTTAAATTCAATTGCCAAGCCTGATCGCGCGCTGTAGTAAAAACTTCCTGAGCTGCCTACATTCTCAACAATTGGCACCGTCCGTAGAAAATGCAGTTCATGGCCAAGAAGTAATTGGGCCGAGTAAAATCCGTGCTACAAAATCTAAGCTTCTTGACTCTGATCGAGTCCATTCCGTAATAGTCGAAGCTCCAAATTATTGAGCAGTGAGCGGCAGTCCACGGCTCCAAATTGCTACAATAGTTGTGTGATCCCGCCACAACAAACCAAGCCATGCATCTGCACATCAACTTGAACTATTTTACAGGACACTAACCATTCCAACGTGCCGAGCATGAGACATGCCAAGCAAGTTGCCGTAAGAGGTTCGATCGAGAAAACTAAATTTCACGGCACCTTAACCCATCTTAGATTGAAACTCCAAGGTCACAGTTCCTCACATGTCGAACTATCAGGTGCTTGTGCCGAGTGGTGTGTGTTAAGCCAAGCGTAGGAATGCTCAGAGACCAATTGATAGCTGGAGAATAATCAGTAAAAAGCAAAAGAGTTCAGGTACACGTGCTCGAAGTATAGACCTATGTTGGCGTCCGATCGCACAAACAGCCATGTTTAGACCATCTCTTCATCGAACTATCACGCTCATGACAGTCCCCTAATGAGCTTCCATGTTTTGAATAAAACTGAGCTCCAATCTTGTCGTATAAGTAAGCTGGAAATAGGAAGCTCCCGAGACATGCTAAAAAGCGACTTTGTTGAGCCATGCGCTTTGGCATCCGACTGTCGTACGACTGAGGAGAAGCACATGAGGAATATTCCAGTGTGAGCTGCTTGAAAACAGGCTTGAACTGAACTACATGATAGCAAATTCAAGCACCTGCTTGTAACATAGGCCGTGTTGCTGATCAATGGCAAGCCAGTCTAAGCTGCACATTGATGACATGCCTAAGCCAAGCTGTTTATTCTCACTTAAATTCTAATATATTTATTATCCGAGCAAGACTTGAGAAATCCTCCTGCAATGATGGTAGTCACGTGAACGTGGCAAAATT
Organism: Lumnitzera littorea; assembly: GCA_024138015.1. Taxonomy (NCBI): domain Eukaryota; kingdom Viridiplantae; phylum Streptophyta; class Magnoliopsida; order Myrtales; family Combretaceae; genus Lumnitzera; species Lumnitzera littorea. The sequence goes on along the minus strand of JAMXBB010000010.1, from coordinate 1,627,881 downwards.
GTCTATAACAATTGGATGACACAAGCAAGAGTAGCTCGAATGAAGGACAATTTCCTACTCGAGCTCCATTCCTACTTTGATCCCCATTGAGAAAAGATGAGTAAAAATCCCCTATCGTCATTTATGATTCATTCATTTATTTTTAAGCCATGTGCCTTATGTTGTCCCTTGTGTGATGGATTGTTAACATTCATACTTAGGTTCATGGATGATGCATTATCTATTTACATGATGCTTCTTGATCCAAACTTTGATAGGTTTTACAATGAAAAGTGTCGACTATTCGATACTTATAATAATTTATCTTATTTTTACCTCCTTTGGAGATAAGTATAAGAATTCAGAATAAACCGAGGCTAAACAAATGCCCTCCATTTAAGTTTACACAAGTATAATTTTCTAATGGGCAACTCCTTAGTAGCTCAAAACCCTATCCACTATAGGGTGATGAGCAAATCAAATAAAGTGCTAATCCTTAAGTGCTATGTTAAATGGATGATGGGAAATGAATATTTGCAAATCTCTAAGCTTAGAAAAAAACTTTGATGATAAGGTATAGAGCCTTAAACTCTCTTAAGAGTTATAGGCACAAATGCCCTTAGCCTAATGAGTAGATAATAGGCCATTTAGAGGCTCTAAGCCATCAATTGGCAATGAGGTGTATAAAAATCCTAAGCCACTAATTGGTAATGGGTAAAATGCTCTAAGTCTTGCGAAAAGATGACGAGATATTGCACACTTGATTGCTTTGTCTAATAGATAGACAATGAGCTACTTGAAAACCTTAAGCCATTAAGCAATGATGGGTAAAATACACTTAAGTCCAAAAAGTTGCATGGACGATGAGTGAACAAGCCTACATCCTTATATATTAATGGATTCAAGGCCAATTAGCCCATCTTATAGCTCTACTTAGCACAGGTCATGCCTAGCTCGAATCACTTGCATGCTTTCTTCGCCTCTTTAAGCACACCGACTTCTTCAGGCCTTTGCTTCTTCAAGCATTCTAGATTACAAACCTTTCTAAAAATTTCATAAAATCAACCTCCCTAGATACTTTCTTTTCCAACCTTATCACCAAAGAGAGTGGAGAGCAAGTGTTGATAGGTATTTTCTGATAACTATTATATGGGCTTATATTAGTTGGCTCAATACGCAAGCCTACTCTAATAATCTAGTTTGGGTATAATTTATACTGACAAACTATAAATACCAAATAAGACCCCTTGGTAAAGAGATCCTCTTTCGTTCTCTCATTTTCCTAATTATTTTGCAATTCTCTCAACATGACAAAGGAGCTGAGGATTTTGTTGATATTGAGCTCATTATTGTTATGGACTCTAACTTCTCTTTTGTTATGTTGCTAACGGTGGGTTTAACAAAGTGGTAGTAAGCAACAAAGACTTAAAAGTATGAATTTTAAGTTGTTAGAACTTAAAAATAAAACTTACAATTATGATTAAGGGAATATTGATATAGTTGGGTACTTTATGTATACCTTGTTCAATATGGGAGCCACATACTCCTTTATAACCCTTAAAGTAGTGAAACGAGCAAGATTGGCTATAATTACCATTGAGTCCAGTTTCAAGTTGAGAACTCTCATGGAAGTGCTGTGGGTACAAAGTAAATGGTATTCCTAGGTTATTTGTGTAGAATTGGAATATCAATGCATAATTTTGAAATTAGAAGTGTTTATAAGTTCCTTAAAAAACCACCCTATTCTAATGAATTTTTTATTAATTTTTTAAAATAGCAAATTATGTTTTTTTTTAGCTAATTTTTGGCGAGTACATTCCTCATATGATATATTTAATTTGCATAAATATAATTTTTAATAAACTACACATATAGAATTTAATAAAATTAATTTACGTAATATGCCATGTTTATGTTGAAGAAATAGTAAGGTTTTGATTTAATTTCTTAATGAATTTGATTTATAATGACTTCTAGAGCATTTTCATAGTTAAATAAGTATCTAGTTCGGTTCTTATAATTTTATTTGATTGTTTACTTAATTTAGCCTAATTTCTAGTGAAATTATGTTGAAAAACGATATTTTAGGAAATATATGTAATGGCCATATTTAAGAATTAAAATAATTAAATCTTAACCTATACATTTTTATGAGTATTATTTTTTAGGGAATTAAATGAATACGTATACTATTTATTATGAAATTTTCTATTATTCACCTATATAATGGCTTATAGGGTTAATTGGTGATGTATACTAATTATGTTATTTGGTAGTTGAAATATGAGGTAAGTACTTTGTTATACTCCTTGCTAATATTAACTTAAAAGTAAATAAGGAAATGGAAGTTTTTAAAGTAAATGTAATATTTTGGTTGAATCAAAGGTCAAATAAGAGAAAGAATCAATGGATACACTTAGGAGGTTTGTGTAAATTAAGCTTGGAGACTAAGTCAGGTAAGATACTTGAGATTGTTAGTTAGTAGAGTAGAAAATATAAGTCAAATAGTATTTGTTTAGAAAATTTGAAGTTAGCTTAAATTGGAGGATAATTCAATGACTAAATCAAAGACTAAGTCAAAGCCAGTCCTAGATGAATATTCTCTAAACAAAATAAGCTTAAAGTATCAATAGGTTAATATCAAGCTAGAATATATGTATACACGATCTGTAATTGACTTTGGTAATATTTATCCTTATTAGGTAAAATAGTTGAAGAAGAACCTTATGTTTGTGTATAGCATTGGAACAATCGGTAAGTTCAAGTAAGTGAATGTTTGTGTGTCTCGAGTAAACTTACTATAGAGACCCCATTTTTCTCATAAAAATTTTAGGACTTTTTCTTAATTTTTAGGAAACCTAGAAAATGAAATTTCCAAAAGTTTTTAAATAAAAAAAAAAACTAAAAAGATGGGGGTGGGGGAAGAATAAAAAAATATATAAAAATAAAATTAAAAAATAAAAATGCTGACATGGCATGTTATGTCAACATACACGCTAGCATGCTACATGGGACACATAGCTGCCACATAGTGTAGCTTTCCTTTTCTTCTACCTTCCCTTTCCTTCTTGGTTTACAATTTACGAACAAAAAGCTAAAAAAAAGGGGCATTTTTAACCTCCAAAAATATACTCGATTTGATCCAATTTTTTACATCTTCAAATTAGGAAAAAACATTGAATTAAAAGGGAAACTTATGTATGATATTTTGAGTCTAAAATCTTAGAAAATAATAAAGGAAAAGTGTACCAACAAAAAATAATAAAAAGGATGTCATTTAGGAAACTTATTGTGTGTATCTTCAAACAAATGGAAAATTGAATCTCCCAACACAATCTTACCATGTAATTATTGTTTGTAATTTGTAGTGAGATGTAGGAGATTGATTTCATCCAATTAATTGACATAAATAACATTTAAAATGCATCTAAATTAGACAAAAAGGGAAGAAAAATGAAAAACAAACCAAACTATGAGATACAAGTTGATCTAATTCCTTAATCCAAGGAAGTTTTTTGGCCAAGAATCCTGAGTCTACAATATAAATAATACTCCCTTTGTTGCATTAAAAGACACAATTGCATAAGAGATTGATCGAATCGAAAGAATTATCAAGTTTTTACTACACATTGTAGTTTAAGGTTTTTATTGGAAACTTAATTTTTTTGAGCAAATTGAAGGAAAATAGTACGATTTTACTGCAAATTCGTAGAGGAGTTTTGAAGTTTTGGAAATTAAGGGTTAGGAACTGTTGTCGCCTTGCCGGAAACCACTTGCATGAGGCAAATTCTTAGAATCTTTGCTTATTGTTCATTGTTTTTGTTTTCTTTCTGTTTTTTTTATGCATTTAACAATTATGTATGTAAAACAATTGTTTGATGCAATTATTGTATGGTAGTTAATGAGATTTATTATTTCTATGATATAATAATCATGTAATTATCATGTAAGTTCATAAATGTGTTGATGAGTATTTTTTATTATTTTGATTAAATTAGTTTTTTTTTTTGTCAATCAATTGTAGTGTATCTATCATGAATCATGTTGTATAATATAGAATAAATGTATGAACATGTAATTATGAGATTATATGAGTGTTTTTTTTTTATTATTTTGATTAAATTTGGTGTTTTAATTTAATGAATTTATTTGTATAATATAGAATAGATGTCTGAACATATAATTATGGAATTAGATGAGATTTTTTTTATTATTTTGATTAAATTAGGTGTTTTAATTTAATGAATCTTGTTTGTATAATATAGAAGTATATAACTGTGTTACTCTTGATATAACTTACATTTGTAAAAACTTTTGTTGTTGATTGTTACATTGAATAAAATGTGATTTGAACATGAACGTTTTCTGAAGTTGAATAGTAGGTTAGACACAGGTTTTACCTTATCCTTAACTCAATGATGGCATAACAAATCGTCTTCAAGCATTAAAAATTTTGAGAAAAAGTTTCAAGTAGATATTAAGAAGGTAGAGCGTTACACAAAAGAGGACTTCTAAAAAGCAAAATTAATGTTAAGGACTCATTGTAGACATGCTCTCATTACAGGAAGTAGTTTCTTGTAGGGATGAACGGGTATAGAAATGGTGGGATATCAAAACTTACCTATGCTCTATTCTATATCTATAGGCTAACTTTTACACTCAAAACCTACCATATGGTATCTTAGAACTACCTCATAGCTTATACCTTGGAGAATCCATATGATACAGGGTACCTTATGGAACTTATTGGATACATAATCAACATTAAATCTATAACACCAGACCAGCCAATAATGATTAAAAATAACTAAGACTTATAGTGTCAATAAATGATTTCATAATCTATATGTACAAGAAGTTAAAGAACATAACTTTTTTAATGGTGCAAATAAGTTAAAAAGTGTAATGTTTTCAAGACCTTATGAGACTAAGGTGAGTAAAGTAAATAAGGAAGAAGGAGGTGAAAAATTGAGATAGTAAAATAAGAGAGAGGGACTAAACAATAGACAGAAGTAACATATAGTCTTATGGTCTTATTATGGATTAAATTTTTACTATTATTTTCTTTAAAATTGAGAAAATTTTCTATAAAATTAATTTTTTTGTATTTATAAATATTATTTAATCATTATTATAGGATGGGAACAAAGTATTTGACAACCTGTACCTTGTAGACTTTATATACAGGTTCCACGGTGGGTATAGGATATTCTAACTTCATACATGTATCTTACCATGTGGTAGTAGGTATTAGAAAATTGCTATAGGGAACCTACCTAGTGGCCTTCATTACCTATCTAGCACCTACTTGGAAAACAGGATTCGAGTGAGTACCTTATATAATATTGTTACCAGCTTATCCCTTAGTTTCTTATAAGGATATGCTCACTAGAAGAAGTTCAACAATTGTTCTTTTTTAATAAAATTTGATAGATAAGTATTTTCAAAATTTATTATAATTTTAATATTTTTAAAATTTAAAACTGTATTTGTGATATTCAAATCATATTTTCTACATTTCAATTTCTTGATAAAAATATTAATTAAAATTTATTTGTTATATTAAAAATCAACAAAATTGCAAAAGTTAAAATTTTTTATATTCTTAAAAGTTTTAGAAAATAAATTTTATACCATATTTCTCAAAAATACTAAAAATCATAATTCTTGCATTTTCACCCATGTTTAAGCATATTTCAATATTTCCAACATAAATTCATTTGAAAATCATAAATGTCTCATGATAGGCGATGGTGGTAGCCACCCCTATCATGAGGGTCCTAACATAGTCATAAACTATTTTAGAGCCTTCCCTTACATGGCCTACATTACCATTGCAGGGTCTTGAGGAGGTTTAGAGATAAATTGCCCTGATTAGTGTTCTAAGGCAATCGAAGTAGGTTCTCTCAATTAAGGAGATATGGTTGTTTATAGGCTCTTAAGCTTGATCAAAATTATCGTATTATCTTAGTGACTGACATATAAGATAATGCTTGTACATTCAATAGTATCTTGAGTGATTTGGCTAAAAGCCTATTGCTAGTAGTCTTTTTTATGAGTATATGAGCTTGCATGAGAAAAGTTGGAGGCATACATCAGTCCAACAATCCTTATTCCAATTTACCAAACTAAATTTTCCTACATATCCAATTGTAGACTAGACTTCTTAGGCCTTATCTTAACTCACGAAGTTAAGCCAAATTAATAGCAAGCTTGCCTAATATACTAAAATAATAGTATTAGTCCTCTACACCTACCAAAGCTCCACTGTTGACATGTTTTATCTAGCGATGATGCGTGTAACTAAGCCACTTATTATGTTTTATTAAAGAAAATCATTGGAAAGTCATAATTCACCATCTAAGTTTTACCAAATGAGCTAAAAGTTTATTTTTGTTGACTCATAGTTGTTGCAACTAACAAAGATAGTATCTTCTACTTTTCCTTATTTTTCATGTTTGTTTGTTTACTTTACCCATAATAAGATGATGAAAGATGCATCATAATAGATAGATATATGGATACAAGTCTAGCACAAAAATATCTTTTTTCCTCAAAATTTCCTAAAACATGGTCCTTGAGAAAAAAAAAAATTAACTATACCTTATTTAAAATCATTGTCCAAACCCACAATTTCAAATAAAGAAATTGAAAGGGGTAGCCAGTTGTTGACTAGGAAATCACGTGTTCAGGTCACAACTTTATCAGATTAAAATAGGGATATAATCTTCCTCTTTCCTATTATACTCTACCTTTCTCTCTTTGTAGTTATAAACATAATGTACTTTTCATCTCTCTTCACAACCTAACCTTTAGATCACTTAAAAGAAACTAAAATCACCTCACCACTTCTATGAGCAAACAAATTCAATATTTAAGACATCTAAATTACTCCACATTAGAGAAAAGAAAGAAAAAGAAATATAGCCCTCTTGCCTTTTTTTTTTTTAAGAAACATACGACTAATTGACCCTATCATTGTCATTTTATAACTACAAAATCTCATTTTAATATAAGCATCATCTCTTATTATTTTCATCACCATTTCCGTTGTCTCTCTCTTATTTTTCCTCATTCTTGCACATATGGTTTATTTTACTTTCCATTTGTCTCTAAGCTAAAGTATGTGTGATGATTACCAAAAGGAAAAAAAAAAAAAAAAGAATCAAGCTGTACTTTGTTGATGTCTGGATAAACTTATATTTACCTTAAAATAGAAATGGTATTTCATAATTTACTATAAAACAAAGACACTACATAAGTAGGAAAAAATAAAATCATAGCTAAAGCATATTTATTTAGCACATTTCCAAATTCACTTATTACAACATGTCTTAGATGAAACAACGTTTATTTCAAATATTTTTCTTAATTTTTATTTCCACCAATGAAGTTCTTGCGTTTGTTTCTATTAGGTTCTTCCTTTATAAGTTTTGATGATAACAAAATGTGTTTTATGATCTAATGAAATTTATTGAGTGTAAAGGCTTAAATTGAAAGCAATGTATAATTTATTGAATAAATAAGTCAAAGGAATAATCTGGTAGCAGAGGATATCATAAAGGGAAAGATAGTTTATTTTCTAGATAAAGCTTAGAGGATTTATCAAAGGGAATAAAAACAATGAATTGGATAAAACTCCAAGGATTTGTTAGAGGCAAAGTTTGGAATGAACAAGTTATGTAAAATTGATTAGATCTGATTATAAGTTGGATAATTTGTTTGCTTGAAAACTTAGCTCTACTTATTGGGTATATTTGGGTTATACATTTAATACGTTCCGCTAAGTTGGATAATTATCCATAGAGATAAAATTAAGGAGGACAATTTTTATCATTTTCATAAAAAATTATTATGCAAATATTTTTTAATCCATCATGATATAAAGCCATGAATTATTTAGATAATCTGGTGAATGAGATACTTATATAGATTTGAAGATTGGATTTGATCAGATCGTGCAAGATATGTTGTAGTTGTTTTAAGAGAAGCAAAGAGAATAGATAAGGATAAATCTATATTGGTTATCCATATCTTATCAAGTGAAGATCATTTTTGTATTTTCAAATTCAAATTTGAACTTGATCACTCTAGATTTGTTAGGATTTATCAAGATAAAAATTATTGCAAATTAAATCAAATCTAATACAGGATTCAAGAACAGTGTTTAACATCATGTTTATATTCATTCCATGTATATTTGCATGAAGCCAAGATTTTTTTTTTCCAACAATCTTATCAGTAGATTACAAGCGTTACACATGACTATTTTAAGGACCATATTAGAGAAAAGAAATATATTCTAGAAGTTTTCAAACAGATTTTTATCAATTCAAATTTCAAAATTGAAGTAAGCCAAGTCAAAGATATTTTTGCAAAAAATTGGGGATTTGATTTATCCAATGGCTAAGTTGAAGATAATTATCAAGTGATCAAATTTTGGTGCATCTAGCTATTACAAAGGAAGATATGTCATGACATTAAGGGAGGCATAGTAGGATTCCTTACATTTTTCATATCATGTGTGCACTTATGATATGAAAATTGTATTGCAAGTTAGAGATTACAAGACTCCAAATAATTAATCATTAAAGTATTGGATTTTAATTAATTAACTTACTGTAAAACATAAATAACGATAGATATCCGATATTTCATGGTCTCTCAGAACTGTAGAGAATCAGTATCGCTTACCAAATATTTAAATAGGGTAAATTAGCTTTATAAATTATAAGAATTACTAGACTATACATAATCCTAACAAATAAATATTTTCTACATAAAATATTTCTATACTAGTTATACACTTCTCCATTAACTTTGACATTATCAAACCTATCTTCACTTTGTACTCAATATTCAAGATTCTTCCCAATCCTAACTTAAATGAACTTGCAAAAAAAAAAAAAAAACTATAAGAGAATGAGCTTACCATAACTTAGTGAGTTCATTCCTCACCACTACCATTCAAGCAAGTTATAAAACATAATTAGCACATATGTTATCTTTTTATAAGTGAATGAATGCATGCATGATGAATGCAAACAACACATTCATAACTATGGAAGGTATAGATTTACATTATCTACATGTCGATTTTTCTCCGTACTTACTCGTATGGAGCATCTTACCTTTACCGCATGAGGCTGCATGGGGACACCATCACTCTAGATGACACTTGAATATTATCCTAGTTGAGGAAGAAATATCAATCCAAATAAGTGGATCTTAACTAGGGCCATCTACATTCAAATAATCATATCTAAGGCCTCGCAAGCACAACTAAGCGAGTCCTCTCGCTATCAAAATAAATCCAAAGCCCTAGGAGCACAAATATGTAAGTCCTTTTGCTATCAATTGGAGATACCATACTAGTTTTGCCTCTACAATAAAAATATTATCAAATGGTATTACAAGCCCTCATAGAAATCATATAAGAATTTGTTTGAGATTTGGCAAAAACATTTTGAAAAATATTTTTCTAAAAAATTTGCAAAGTTAGCACTTTCCATAAATATACCAGTTGAGTCATAGATATATGATAAATATAATCAATTATTTTAGTCAAATATTTATATTTACAAATTTAAAAAGATGATCGCACGGATGATAGCACACAAAGCAATTAATCATTCAATAGATAATCAATACCAATCAATAAGTAGTAAGCAAATAGCAGATCATCAGAACACTCTCACCTAGATTAATGCTCACTCCTTAAACCCTTGGAATTTCCAGAACTCGACAATCAGGTACTTATTCTTGAGAATTTTTATGGTAGAAATCCTATTTTATTCTCCCTTTTGATGTTGCTAAAATATGAAATAAATAGTGTAATTGAGAGTGGGATGATATGTAGAAGAAATGGGAGAACATTAGAAGAAGATAATGATGAAAAGAGAGAGAGAGAGAGAGAGAAAAATGTTGATTCAGTTGCATAGGAAAAACAAACTAATTACATGTATTAATTTGGGTCAAATGAAGAGAATTAGAGTGTTCTAGATAGCTAGGTGTCTTACGGCTAAAGGGGGAGGAAAAGAAAAGAAAAAGAAAAGAAAGGAAGAAATAAGTGCTTGAAAATGACATTTTGAATTTTGGTCAAAATTAAAATAATAATATAATATTAATATTATGTACATGTAGCAATTATAAATTAGAAGGGGAAAAAGAAAATAAAAAGGAAAAGATAAGGAAAAGGAAAAATAAGGGAAATAAGTGATGAAACAAATAAAATAAATTTTTGAATTTTCTATAAATATTTCTAACCCTATGAATAATATTTAGAATCATATATATTATAGTTATAAAGAAAATTATAAGATATAAAAGTAACATTGACTATATGATACATAAATAACAAATAAATAATAAAACTAAGGTTAAATAATTAATTTCATATAACACTAATTTATTTAAATATATATATAAAGTTATTCATAATTATAAAATAGTATCATCAATTTTATAAATTAATTTAATACTCTTACGTTTATTAGCATTTAAAAGTTATCTTTAATAATTCATTAGCGATTTTATATGATTAAGCATATCAATCGATAATTATACATAATTAAGGTTTTATTATAAAAAAAGTAAATTTATATGTTTATAAGCTTAACGTTTTAATTTTAGAGTTTTTATCATATTTAGGTTTAATCTTTAGTATACACATATAGGGTTTAGGGTTTTTTTTTTTAACACATGATTAAGGTTTTGATCAATATATTAGGGTTTTTCATATTCATTTTAGGTTTCATAATTAAAATTTTAATTAGTCATGGGTTTATTGATTTTGTTGTCTTAAGAAGTTATCTATAGCACTCGAGTTCAACTCTACACTTAAAAGGCTAAATTTGCAAAGTTTACAAGAATGCCTAAATTATGGTCTTTGAATTTGTATCAAACCATAGGCATGGTCCATGGTCATGTAGTATAGTCATGGTTCATGCTTGGTTTTAATTTTGCTTACCTTGTAGGACTATAGGTAAGGTCCACAAGCATGATCCTTATCCATAGACTTCTCTTCCATAAATTTCTTAAAATTTTTACTTGATCTTATAACATGGGGAACATAGGTCAAGTCTATTGGTATGGACTGTGGCCGTATTCTTACTCCAACTCTTGAATTCATGTGAAATTGATTCCCTTAACTCAATTCTTGTAATTACTTTAGAAAACTTAGAGTTAGAATGAATTAAAGCATAAAAACAAATCAAGTAATACTTCAATTAGATGACATTTAAAAATTTTCTATTACATAAACAAATTCAATAATTGCTCAACATAAGAAAGATACTATCTATTATCTTAGAACTTGGTAATTAAACTATCTCATGAAAAATAGCAAAATAAACGAAATAAGCTAACAAAAATTACTGAAATTAAAATAATTCAAGCTTAGGTTGACCTCCAAGGAATGTTGTTATTTTATGTTGTTGGCTTAACGAATCATTACTTTAACATAATGTCTTAGCTAACATTTGCACACTTAACCAATTAGAAATTGTGCTAACAAAGAAAATTCAAAAAGAATTGCAAGAAAGATTATTATAAGAGTGTTAAAATAATTGGAAATGAGGGTTTTTGTGAATATTATAACTATCCATAGTACTGGTGCTAAAAACTTAATTAAGGCATAATGCGTCAGGTAAGTGTACTTGGTTGAGTTATAATATAGTTAAAACAAATATGAGTTTGAGTGCTAATTTCAAAAGGAACCATATGTGTGAGAACTTAAGTTACTAGCAATTCACCTAAAATTACCAATTATCTAACTTAACAATATGGAGATAATTGTGATTAAATAGGCAAGTTGAATAAAAAATAGTAAACAAAATAATAAAATAAGCTATGCTAGTTAATCAAAAGAAATAACACATGATCTTTAGTAAATTGTTATTACATACTACCTAGTTTTATGTAACTATTTAATCTTAACTATTCTTTAGACCGTAGAGATGCTTAATCTGAATTGATTAGATCAGCATCTCTAACCTCTTCATAATCGTGAGACCCTCTCCACCTGAATCACTTCTAAATATAGCATCATAAAATTGCATTAAGAACTTAGATCCCTTAATTAGGTTAGCCACCTAGGTTGTCCTACTTTGGAGATATTAGTACCTAATCTCTTAGCACACTTAAATCCTTCTAATTACACTTGCTTGTTCAATTATAAGACTTGTCTCTATAGAAAATTCATATAATAATTTAGCAACTCATGTAAATACTAATTGATGACAATGAGATCTATGTAATTAGATCATCAAAGAATAAAATCATAGATTGAATAGAGAATTATTGCATGAAGAACTGGATTTCAATAACAATTTACTAAGAATAACTCAAAGAAACAACATGATTGAAAGAAAAGAAGTAAATTGAGAAACCTTTAATACAATTCTAGCCTACGACATTACTTAAGGGAGCTCTATTTGTAACCTTAAGCCTAAGTGTCTATATATAGGGAGTAGACATAGGTTTACAAAGAAAACCTAGCAAAAATAGAAGATTCATGCATTACAGTATATCCATGGGCTAGGTATACGGTTGTGAAGTATGGTTGTGTACTTATACGTTACGAAAAATATTCAAAACTAATGAAAATTGATTGACGAATGGAATACGGTTAGGGACTACAATCGTTGTCTTTATTTAACTTCTCTTTTTGCTCGTAATTCATCTACTTTAATCCTTAAGCAATGATTTTTGTTTGAAACACTCCAAAATTTGATAAAAATCCATGAAAGCTCATAAAATTCTCAAGAAGTCCTTATAAACAATATTTAAATAAATTAAGCTCAAAATAATCTTAACTATATTCCAAACATGGTGAACCGTATTGATCGTGATTACTTTTATCTTACTCATGGTAACAATGAAAATGGCTCATATCGAAAATGAAACCTTTATTGCTCATTTTGTTCATCCCGCAATTAAATTTCTTCACCGGCATATGTCTTCACGGTGATAAGGGCCTATGAGAGATGCTTAACTGATACGGTTATCTTTAAACAATCCACATGTGTAACTAATTTCATACAGAAATGGTTTCAAAAAACAAATAGTTGAAATTTTTTTATCGACATAGAACACTCATGTCGATCAAATTATTTGAAACCTTTATTGGAAAAAAGTCACACTCTTTTTTTATCTTATCCAATGCTAAATCGATGACCTATGTAACTAAAGTAAGAAGAATTCTTTGGATTGGAAGAAAAAAGAAACAACTTTGCTGACAATTCCATATTTTTTGTTTGGTCAGAAGAGTCCTTCGAATCCACTATTGGGGTCTTGGATTAGCGATCCGTTTTGTTATTGTTTTTTGAATTTTGAATAGAATACGACTAGAGAAGAGA